>MJUU01041315.1:0-18802 GCA_002080025.1 Modiolus philippinarum
ATATGAAAATGATTTGAAAATAATAAAATTATATATTACAAAAAAAAAAGCAATCTTCAAAGTCAAATATAGCTTTTCTCTTTGTATAGTGTATTTTCTCTTTCTTACTTATTCCCTTTTCTCCTTTTTTGTATTGATTTTATTTACTTATTTATTTATCTCTTCATTAATATTTTTTCAATTGGTCCTTCTCGATATTAATATTTCATTCTTTGTTGACTCCGGGCTCCAACACAAGGGCTCCGGGCTCGTACACTAGGGCTCCTAGCTACAGCACTAGGGATCTAGGCTCCAACACTAGGGCTCCGGGCTCTAACAAAAGGGCACGGCTCCGGGCTCCAACAAAAGGGCACCGGGCTCCAACACTATGTCTCTGAGCTCCAAACTATTGCTCCGGGCTCCAATACTATGGCTCCGGGTCCCACTCACTGGGCTCTGGACTTCAGCTTTGGGCTCTCAAAGGGCTGGGGTTATCCGATTTTCCGAAGTTAAAAATGGGAATTTCGGAAGTCCCGAAAATCATGTGGGTCTCGTCTTCCCCCTCTATTATTAAATATACATTACTGGGTAGCATGAAAATTTCGTTCAACATTGTACAAAATGGGAGTTTTTTTTCCATCTGGCTTATAAAACTTTTGGCGCTGTATATAGGAGATCACAATGGGGGTCCATTCCCAAAATCTCCACTTTCCCGTTTTACGATAGAGTGGGGGTTTAACAAAGACTCTTAAAAAACCTTCAGTGTTTCCCGCGTCACGTCAGCAGTATTTAGTAAAGTCTATTATCGCTTCCAATCATGGACGATCCCCTTCAAGTTTTCAACGCTTCACTCTCACTTAAATGGAAAGGCTTTTTAATTTCACCGTCTTAAAAGTGTCATTTTGTTGCATCATATTAAAAATTGTCTTTAAAATACATAATAATATATATGATGTCCCTATAAAGTCCCGTTCGTGGACGAATCTGCTGGTGGGTGAAAAGCTGTCACAGAAACACTCGCGCCATCTGTTGTCATAATTCAATCATACGCGTTTTTTCCGCCACGTTTATTTTAAGCACATAAAAACAAAAAAATTGCATGAAAATACAAAGACAAAAGTTAAATATAAACGAAAGAATGTCGCACAATGAATACTTACTTTGAACACTTCTCTTTCAAATCATAAAACATGAAATTGTTCGAAATTAACAAGGTAGATATAATGTCATGACAGAAGATTTTAGAACTTAATGAACAAAGCATGGAAATGGGAACATTTAAAGAAAGAACATAAAATATAACAAAATGAGTTTTTAGAAACAATAATATAAAATATAAAAACTGCAGAAGTACGGATGAAATAGGAACATTGAAAGAAAGAATATAAAATATGATAAATTGATATTATAGAATCTACAATATAGAATATAGAAAATGCAGAACTATGGATAAGGAAAGTGAAAACAATAAAAAGAGAAGATAAAATTTACAGCATAGAATTTCTCTGGTGGCGGAAATACCCCTCCATAGGTATGAGCATAGCTCATTGTTGAAGGCCTCATGGTTACTTGAGATGAAGAACAGCAGTGACGGAACAATAAAAGCAATGTTCCATTGCTTGGTTTAATCTTGGTGTATTTTAGAAACTTTGTCTCACGTGCATTTACTCCATATCCTTTCATTTTTTATGTCAAAGATCAATTCAAGGTCACAGTGACTGAAAATATATTGAAATGTTCTGAAAAATTTGGTGCCCCGACAACAGCTAAAAAGTGCACATCCAATTAACATGGAACTTGGACTTGTTGGGTATCACAAGGGAAAGAACCCTATTGATTTTTGAGAAGGCCTGACAAAGTACTGAAGGTAACATAACTGAAAAAAAGATAGAAATTTCAGATATATTTTTTTTATTCCGGACGAATAGATAACTAAAAAGTTTGCATCCCATTCAACTTGAAACTTGGATATATTGTTGTGTACGAGGATGGACAGAATCCTAGTGAAAGTCAAAGGTCAAGGTCAGAGCGACGAAAATAAAGGCTATTTAACCGGTGACGACAGAATAGACCAAAGGCTATTTTGCCGTCGCCGGTCAAATAACCTGTAGAATATTTTGCCGGTACCGGTTAAATTTGCCTTCGAGTACGATAAAAGTTTAGAATCAGCTTACATGAAACCCGGCATATAACGGATGGGTATACTGAGCGGGAAGCGGGATTGTTTTTTTTTTTGTTTTTGTTTTTTTTTTATTTATTTATTTATTTTATTTTTTTTTTTAATAAGCGGAAAACGGAAAAGTGCAGAAAAATTGACGGGATTTCAGGAAAGGGACCCCGCAGGGATGCAAATTACCAGGAACCCAGTAGCCCAAGGACCCCAAAATTTGACCTGGGCTAATTGCTACTAAAATTTCCTGAAATTTTGGTTGACAATAATATAGTGCTGTAGCCTGTACTAGTAAAATATTTGTTGGCCGCTACTGAATTTTGTTTGGCAGGGGCCAGGTGGCCACTTTGCCAGTATTGCAAATTTCCATCCCTGCTCCGTCATTTTATTGTAGTTTATGCTTTTAGTTAAACTGTGTCTTATGTCATTTGCTTGATCCATTAAAGTTATACTGATATAGGTTATAAAACTTTATCATAGTTTATGTCATAATTATATAATGTCAATTATCTTATAAAACTTACATGAAGAAACTCCTATTGTTTAACGGTACAACAATCCCTACACAATTTTGATAGAAATATCTGAAATGCACTGATTTTTAAAAAAAAATAATCAGTGTCCCCTTTTTTGAAATCACTGGTTGCCTTCCGCAAACCCGACCTTTCATCCTTTAAACTTTCTCTTTAATGTCATATACACAGACAGTATGTCTAAAAATGTGTTTTTGTTCTATAACTTCAAATAATATGATAAAAATTTTAAGGCGAAAATTTGGGAACCAAAAGGCATCCAAAAAAGAACATGAGAACGTGATTCGGGTTGACACTGGTGATAGGAAGGGAAAAAAATCGAACACTGGGTCAAAGTAGTAGTATGGTGGTTTATCGCCTTGAATACCTATATAGGTCTCTCACGGCATTTTAAACCTGGAGGGACGCCCACTCCATTTGCAATATCATTTACGAACAGTTGATGGTCCCTTGTATCCGCTGACTGTCTCGCGACTTCGCAGTCGAATTCCTTAAATTGGTGGGTCGAACTCAAAGCCCTAACTACGGTATACGCCGCCGTTAGCCTGTATGTCTTGGCCCCGAGAGACCAAGACCCATTCTACACGTTGAATGGTGCAGTTGCCCAGTCCTCACCATCCGGTACCGGAGTACTCTCGTCTTCGTCTTCGACGCACGACCACTGGATTTCGAGACGTTTCGGCCCAAAACACTTCGGCCATATGAAATTTCGGCCATGTGTAATTTCGGTCTTGGACGTTTCGGCCCTGTCATGAGTATGTGGTAGTAAGAGTAACAAATAAAAAAAAAAACCTTCTGAATAATATAAAAAAAATATCCAATTACATTTTGTGAACCAATTTCGACGTTAGTGGGGCTCTGATTAACTTTAATATGATACCTGTACTAGAGACAGTTTGATTATAGCACATGCAGTCTACAATCATGTACATCGACAATGACACATATTTGACTCATATGTACCAAGTATAGTAAACTGGTTGTCATGTGTTTTAATCAAATAAATACAATACGCAATCATTTATTTTGATGATTTTAATGGATTGAATGAAGTATTTACTGATTGGAGACGGATCTATACGTCTCTGATTGCAGGTAAAAGACTATAGTTCGTTTACTTTATGTCTATATGGGAGTGTAGGATGATGTTTATTTCGCTGAACTTGATTACTTTTTATTCAAGGCCGACTCCGACCTGCCATTGGGTATGGGGTTTTCTCACCGTTCATTGAAGATCTTATGGTAGCTTTGAGTTGTTATTACTCCCCTTTTGGGTCGTTGTCTCTTTGACACATTCCCCGTTTCCCTTCTTTTTTCTATACAGCTTTTTTTTAGACTATTCCCATAGGACTTTCCGCGAATCCCATTAGTGACGTCACAAAATCTAATTTACATATGCAAATTGGCATTTTTGGTTGGCAAAGCAGAAGAATTATCACTATATAGCATTGGGATAGAATTTTCAATTTTTGATAACTTTTGTATTATATGCACGATTTTGGATCTGTAAAATGCATGCTAAACATTGAGATATTCATATTTTTTCTACCGATTTACTTTTTAATAAAAATAGATCTAGACAAATATTTTTTCATGTGAATTTCAAAAATGTGAAAGTTTTGAAAAAATATATGGTTTACAAAATACACTAATTTTATATAAATAAAAAGTAAAAAGCTGAAAATTTTTACATCCTGTAAAAGTATAAACATTCCATAATTGAGATCAAAAAGAATTATCCATTTATATTAAATAACAAATTCTCACCAGTTAATTGAAAATGACATTTTTATGACCCTAATCAGTGACCACGATTTCTTGCCAACCAAAGGTAATTTTTCAAGCTTGTGACGTCACGGCGGAAACTCGAGAGCACAAGGACGTATACCAGTCGAGTCTCCTAAGTTGGCGCATCTTATAAGTTCGGCGCACATGAAGAAAACGATTTCCGTTTATAATATAAATATTGGTACAGAACAATTTCTGTACTAAATTGAAGCCAGATAGCGATGATGACGAAGAAATCTTTTTTGAGTGTTCCTCGGAACTGAAAAAGACCAAAACAGTGCTATATTCGTTGTTAATAGGCTCTATTGTTGTTTAGACGCTTACTGTAAGTGTTTACGTTCATTATTTTTGTAAAAAGTATTTTGTTTTAATTTTGAACATTCCCATCTTCCTCTGAAAACTCGAGAGTGAAAATTGCTATTTATTTTGGGTTCCCAGTACATTGATATGCTCACCTGCGCCGACTTACAAGACATTTAAACATGGCGATATAACGGGGGTAGGTCATTTTAAACTTGTTTTTTATACATTTTAGTTGAAGTTCTAATTTTAAATTCCGCATAATTTTAAAGTTGGTTTATGTATATTTGTTTTGTTGAAAGTTAAAACAATGTGTGATGAAAAATTAAAGCAGGAAGCTTAGGTGCGCCGACTTACAAGACTGCATCGTATTTAAATACACGTCCTTGGGTAGCATGTGAAAGATTTCAGGGTCTGAAAAAAACCCAATGTGGCCAAAATAAATGACATCCACTTAAAATAACAGAAAACTGCCAAATTACATTAGCAAGACACACGAATGTGAGATGTATTCATGTAGTATACGATGGCCGAAACGTCCAAGTCCGAAACGACCAAGTCCGAAGTTACACTATGGCCGAAACGTCCTGCTACCGACCACTGGGTCAAAAAAGAACGAGAAGTTTTATATATATGTACCTGGCCTCTAAACGGTTTCACCCTAGTGGACCATACCTGTGAACAACAAGGCATTTGGACGGCTGCCTTTAACACTGGTTGGCGTAGAACAAAATGACGTCACCAATCAATCGAAATATTTCAAGTTTAGTCGAATAGTGTCCCTTGTATGACCTCTTCAGTCATTATCATGTGCACTTTGTAAACAAAGATATGAAGTATAACCAGTTCCAGTTTTTATCGAAATGTTTAGACATGAAAATGGTTTGAGAAAGATCGTATTTATTTGCTTGTTTACCACCACTGTGTTCCATCAGCAATGCAATTGCCAAGGTGAATATTGGACCACATTGTGTACGAAATATTATGTGCTTCCTCGTCTGTGGCACAGGCCCTTGTTTTATAGAAAATGTCAGTCCCTACCTCTCTTCGAACAGAGACATATAAAACATATGTCTCTGCTTCGATGGAAGAAGAGGGGGAGGGACTGACATTTTTTATGAAACAAGTGCCTGTGGTAAAAAGGCTCGGTTTAGGCTCTGGTTTAGGTTTGGAAAAAAGAGGATTACCAGATGGTATACTTGTATAAAATTTGTTAACAATACTAGTAGGGGGTTCAGGTGATTTTTAAAGAAAGTACCTAGGATTAATTTTATGGTGTGAATCTAATCACTGGAGTGCTCGAAGTACAAAAAAGCCAAGAAAACTCATCTACTGAATTTAGTCTAGCGGGGGAGACTCTCAAAAACAGAAAATTTGCCTTATTTTGTAACTGGCAGACAGCTGATTTCAACGACCTATATCGCTAACTCATGGAATTCAATTTGTATTTGATGTATTATCTGTTTACCCTATACATGAACAGGGCACCCAAAGCCAAATAGCACAAAAATACCATGTGACTGTGGCCCTCAAGGTCATTTGTGACGTTTCCCAATATAAGTCTATGGAGACTTCTTTCATCATATACATGTTCCGTTACCTGTGGGACGTATAAAAAAAAAAGAAATTCTGCCTAAAATATTTTGCATATACATTATCTCTTGGGCTTATGTAATATTAAGGTTGTATGTTTATTTAAGCATCAACAGGACATGATTAATGGAAGGGGGAAATTCCCCAGGTGTGAAAAAATTCTTTCAATTTTTTTTAGTGGGAAAATGTCGTACCTAACTTTAAGCTGTCATTACTCTGCACTTTGTCATCAGAACTTTCCAACTTTTTGTCACTTTGTTAACAATATCATTGCTTATTATGAGCTAGATTTATTTTCCTGACGGGAATTATCGTTTGGCCAGGAGTCTCTGTTCTGTAAAATGCTGAATTTTGTGTGAAAACTTTGATGATTTTGATGAAAATTTCGTAAATTACCCTGAAAGCTCGGCACCACAGAGAAAAACAATAGCACCAAGGTCCAATATTTTTCTATATCTGTGTTACATTTGTATATGGGACATTGTCTTTCAAACTAGCTCTTTTTTATTCCGAGTTTTAGTATCTGGGTGGCTGTATGCATACCTGTGCGGTGGTCCTGAAATTTACATTTTTTCTACACTTTTTTTAGGCGACTTTTTTTAGCATTGTTTTATTACCAGTTGCTCTGGCTATAAATTATCACACAAATTTGAATAGCCTTAATACTCCTCTCTCATAATATAATTACAGTGAAAGCTGTCTTGAGAGACCTCTGCTATGAGAGACCAATCTCTTTTGGAGGACCGCCATATTTTGTCTACTCTGTGTAAAATTCATTTAAAACTAGATGTCAGAAACGACAGCTATCCCCGCACTCCCTGTTTGACACAGAAAACAGTTGTTATACACCCTTGGCATATTTTTTAGGGCCCTGCCATGAAATGGCGGCACCCTATAGTAATCAGCCTGTCCGTCCGTCCGTCCGTCCATCCGTCCGTCCGTCAGCGTTTTCTATGTCGTACGATAACTCAAGAACGCCTTTATGGATTTTTATGATTTTATTACTCAAAGTTGCACTTGACTTAAGGAAGCTCCCTTTCGTTTTTGAAGAAAATCTGAAAATGATTTTTGGGAAAAAACTTCATTTTTATATGAAAAAGTGCATATTTTGAGAATTAGCTCTATGTCCTATGATAACTTAAGATTGCCTTCAGGGATTTTAATGATTTTGATACTCAAGGTTGAACTTTACCAAAGGAAGCTCCCTTTTGTTTTTGTGGAAAATCTGAAAATGATTTTTGGGAAAAAATCCATTTTTATATGAAAAAGTGCATATTTTGAGAATTAGCTCTATGTCGTACAATAACTCAAGATTGCCTTTAGGGATTTTAATGATTTTGATACTCAAGGTTGAACTTTACCAAAGGAAGCAGGCCTCTACAATAACATTTTTTCAAACTTGTCCCTTCGGACAAGCACCTCTGAAGATTTACTTGTCCGAATGAAATAATCACTTGTCCGAAATATTTGACTGAATATCCAAAAAAGAGTATCAGAAAAAAAAATCAAAGAAATAAAAGTGTATTGGTTATTTAATAGAAATGATACATACTGACAAAGGCTTTTGTAGTTTAAAATAAAAAGAGTATATTAAACTTAAGACAAAACAAGTAGAAAATTTTCTAGTTGTACTTGGGTCAGTATGCAAGTATGTACATATTTTTTGAAAATCTGGTATTTCACATTAATAGACACTAGACATTACTGAAAAAGTTGGTTTATGAAAAGACTTGTCAGACTTGATTGGGTTAACAAATATTCTTTGAAATATACAAAAGTAACAAAAAATGCTAGAATGGGGATTTATACATATTTAATGGGGACTTGTCTATAGATGTTTCTTCATTCAGTCTTCCTATAACAAAGATTTCATCCATAAGATCATGACATGAACTTTTCAGAACATGTTATTTTCATGATTATGAACTTATACTATTTTCTCTTGCATTGAATTTCTTAAATAAATTGAAAACAAAATCTTGTAAATGTGCCTGATCGTTTCAAGTAATATCAAATTGTTCCATCGATGTCAATAATATGTACTGGTATGAGTACGTTTCTTTATGTAATAAGGCAGGTGGTTTACAACTTATCACTAATGACATGCTTAAGGCAGGCACTAAGTTCTTAATCCCACCTATTTGTTTACTTTTTAATAAAATTTTTGTTTATGGTAAATACCCTACAAATTGGACAAAAGGTTATATTTCCCCAATTCCCAAATCAGGTGATCTAACCAAACCTGTGAATTACAGAGGTTTAGCAGTTACTGGGGCTTTTAGTAAGTTGCTGAATTCTGTACTTAACATTAGACTTGACTGTTTTTTGGAAAAAAATAAGATTATTAGTCCTTTCCAGATTGGTTTTTCTGAAAACGCAAGAACTTCGGATCATGTATTTGTTTTAAAAGCTCTACTAGATAAATATTTTTCTAAAAATAAAAAAGTATATGCATGCTTCATAGATTTTCACAAAGCTTTTGATTGTGTTCTTCATTCAGCGATATACATTAAGCTTTTAAAAGCTAATATTGGGGGTTTATTTCTTACTTTACTTAAAGATATGTACAGCAAGTCTACACCATGTGTCAAGTTGGGTGATGAATTAACAGTTTTTTTGCTCCAGTGTTGGAGTCAGACAAGGTGATGTTTTAAGCCCCAACCTTTTTAAAGTCTTTATTAATGACCTTCCAGATTACCTTATGGATTCACCAAGTCCACTATTTTTAAATGATATGTGTATTGATTGTCTAATGTATGCAGATGATGTTATACTGCTGTCTGACTCAGCTTCAGGTCTGCAGAACAAAATTAACTGTTTGCAAAATTTCTGCAGTGACTGGTGCTTAAGCATTAACATTAGCAAAACAAATGTTTTGATATTTAATAAAACAGGGAAATTTTTAAATGAGCCTTTTTCCCTTAATTGGGTACATCTTGGATGTGTCAAAGCTACCAAATATTTAGAGGTTCTGTTTACCTGTTCTGGCTCTTTCACTGGTGCACAACAAGACTTGTACAATAAGGCAAACAAAGCCTTATGGAAACTTAAAAGTGACTTTCTCTCACTCCAACCATCAATTAAAACTTCATGTCATGTCTTTGACCACACCATTAAACCAATTTTGTTATATTGTTCAGATGTATGGGGTTGTTACATAAATCTTAAACATCAGTCTGACATTTTGTGTAACTTTTCTAAATTACCTAGTGTGTTTCCTGCTGACAAATTGAATTTACATTTCTCAAAATATATTTTAGGTGTTCACAAAAACAGTTCCAATTTCGCCGTTATAAGTGAATTGGGCCGTATACCATTTGTAATGGATATTCTTAAAAGAACTATTAAATATTGGTACAGAATTGAAAAATCAAATAATATTCTATTAAAAAATGCTTATACTGAAGTTAAAACTTTACATGAGATAGGAACACACACTTGGTACACATACATTCTGCATGTTTTGAAAATTTTGGATATTAATATGTCAAAGACAAATTTATTTACATATAAACCCAATGCACTGTCTATTAAACTGAAAAATTATTTTAAAAAGTTTTATAAAAAGATATGGCTAGAAACTAGAACTAAATTAATTAATGAAAATGGTAAACTCCGTACATATTTAAAACATAAATTTACTTTTGAGTATGAAAAATACCTAGATTTAAATGATTTCCATAACAGGAAAGTTCTATCAAAATTTAGAATTAGTAACCACAAGTTAAAAGTTGAAAGTGGACGTTACACAAATACCCCTTTGGAAGATAGAATATGTGATAAATGTTTCTCTGACAATATTGAAGATGAAACACATTTCCTCATTGAGTGTTCTTTTTACAATTATAAGAGACAACTTCTTTTAAATAATATTTACACTCAATGTCCAAATTTTAAATATATGTCTAACCAGGATAAACTTATTTGGTTAATGACCATGGAGAATAACACCATTCATGCCATTATAGAAAAAATGTGTGAATATTTATCTAGCTGCCTTCCAGTTTAATAGACAGTACATATTACATATAACTTAGTATATGTTATGTATTTGTGCTTTATAGGTAATAACTAACCTAATATTTGACTCAATTATATTTGATAATATATTTGTATACTAATTATTTACAAATTATATATATGTCGATTTCTGCCCCTTGAGGGCCCTTAATTGGAAATAAAATCTATTATCTATTATTATCTATTATCTTTATCCAAATTTCGTTTCGCTTAAGAATCCGTATTTTTATTTCGTTTCGTCTAACGATCGGTATTATCAAAATGGCGGACATGGTTGAAATCGTAAATGTTTACGTTGAAATCGGTCAATATTTTCGTTCTTCGTTTAATAGTTCATCATAAAAGAAATGTTTTTAGAGGAATCTAAATGAATTTTCTCATTACGCATCGTTGTAGCGGATTTGAAATCCTAGTTTGACAAAAATTTTAACTTGTCCCGACGGACAAGTGACTTCTGAATTTCACTTGTCCGACAGACGTATCCACTTGTCCCGGGCAATCGGACAGACGGTATTGTCGAGGCCTGGGAAGCTCCCTTTTGTTTTTGTGGAAAATCTGAAAATGTTTTTTTGGGAAAAAACTTCATTTTTATATGAAAAAGTGCATATTTGAGAATTAGCTCTATGTCGATTGCCTTCAGGGATTTTAATGATTTTGATACTCAAGGTTGAACTTTACCAAAGGAAGCTCCCTTTCGTTTTTGTGAAAAATCTGAAAATAATTTTTTTGGCAAAAACATCATTTTTATATGAAAAAGTGCATATTTTGAGAATTAGCTGTACGTCGTACAATAAATGAAAATTCCCATCAGGGATTTATATGATATACACAAGGTTGGTCCTGATCAAAGGAAGCTCCCCTTTGTTTTTGAGAAAATCTTATTTCCATGAAATTCTGCAGTCAGGTTTTTGGGACACACAAGGGGGCGGGGCCCTTTCTGACTTTGTCAGTATTCTAGTTTAATCTCCCTTTTGATAGTCATTATTGTTACTAAAAGAATTCTAGGATATATGGTTGCTAAGTAGAATTCCAAAAAATAATTGGTCTTTGAGACTTTCAGGAAATTTACCAAGATTGGAATCAATATTTTTGAAATCCAGTTGATGAAAATGTTTTTCCAAAACTAAATAAACAATTTAAGTATGGTTGCTAGGTAGAATTCCAAAAAATAAGTGGTCTTTGAGACTTTCAGGAAATTTACCAAAATTGGAACCGCTTTTCAGAATCCTAAGTTATCAGAATTTTTTTTTTTACCAAACAATTGTCAGAATATAAGATAATATGCCAACATTTTTAAAAAAATATGTGTCTTTGACATTTTCAGGAAATTTACCAAAGTTGGAACTGGAACCAAAATTCCAAAAGCTTATTGCAAATCTATAGACTATATGCAACAATTCTGCATAAAGATTTGATCCCTAAATCCAAAAATGTAGGAGGAGTTTGTGTCACATGCCACATGTTTCTAATCCACATCTTTGGGTCTTTGTTAAAATTGACATCATGGGGCCTCTTGTTTGCACCAAGACCAATATCAAAAATCCGAAAGCTTATTGCGCATCTACAGACTATATGCAACAATTCTATAACAAAATTAAATCCCTAAATCCATAAATGTAGGAGGAGTTTGTGTCACATGCCACATGTGTAAAAATTGACATCATGGGGCCTCTTGTTTGCACCAAGACCAATATCGAAAATCCGAAAGCTTATTGCGCATCTGCAGACTATATGCAACAATTCTACAACAAAATTAAATCCCTAAATCCAAAAATGTAGGAGGAGTTTGAGTCACAAGACAAGTGTGACGGACGGACAGATGGACGGACAGAGGGTATAACATTCTCCCCGAACTTTCTTCGAAAGTGCGGGGATAATAAACCTCTTTTGAAAGACCAACTGTCTTGAAAGACAACTTTCTGGTGGCAAAAGGGGTGATCTCTCATGACAGGTTTCACTGTATATCATAAAGCTACTATTAGTAGTTTCCTGTAGAAATACACGGCAATTTGCCTTTGCCGGTAAAATTTATGTTAAAAATTGGACTTTCAAGTTTCAAAATGAGTAATTGGTACCTTTCTTTGTGACCTCATTACTCTTGACTCAAAAATCCGAGAGCAATAATTCTGGTGTCATTTAAATGAGCAAAGATGTCTCTTTCCATTGACACCCTACATAGGTAGCTGGCAATGTTGAATATTCGTTGTATGGAAATTCCCATAGGTTCCCAGTGAAATCGGACCAGCTGAACCCCTTATACTAGAACAGTATTTTATTTGATAAATTGCCAAATGGACATGCATGTTATTATCTTTATACAAACTAGTGCAGATGAGAAGCAATGACAGTTCCTTGAACAAAAAATTATCCATTTCCTGGGAACTGTTTGACCCTTTGGCATGGATGTTAAGGTTAGTCTATATATTGAATATAGGACATTTTGTTTTTGATACAGACATTATCACGGCCAGTATCAAGCAAGCCTGTTAGGACAACTTGATGCATTATGCCTTGATAAAGTCTGTATCAAAAACAAAATGTCCTATATATCTTTTATTGGTATTTCAGAAAAATGTTAAATAGATCTCTGTAATATAAGTTTAAATATTAAGTTGAAGTCTCTTTTTTAGCATGGTTAATAAATGCTATTATTATATGACTATAAATATACAATATTCAAATTTGATAAATCAGTTTTTCACTTTCCTTTTTCAAAATGTGATGATCCCCACGCAATTTAGCACAGGATCGGAGGTTAACTTCACTGTTAAACACTTGAACATGTACCCATAAACAGTAACAAGGAAAATTCTTGTTTTCTGATATGATGATCACCCCGCAATTTAGCAAGCCAGTTTAACACTTCAGCATGTACCCATATATAGTAACAGGGAAAATCCATTTCCTAAAGTAGAAACAGTGATGAGTGGCCAAGTTTTCGGAACAATTATTCATATAATATAACAATGACTTTTGATTTCAGTTAAAACAACAATTTAACTATAACCGTCGAGATCTGATCATCATGAACGGCCTCGGTAATAAGTACATCTCTTTGGTTGTAAACCTTATCACAAGTCATTAATTGTTCATTGTAATAATGCATATGCATTCTTCATCAGTTCAACATATTATGCATATGAATAGCAGACAAATAACACACATGTGAAGTCTTGACAGTGAAACGTTATTTCCTGTGTCATGGCCTGTTAATTGATACTGAAAAAAAAAAAAAAAAAAAAAATAGGCAATGCAGATCAAGGGATATTCATGCAAATTATCAATAAATTACGATATTATTTCCTGCATTGGAATTAAATGTTTGTATAGTACAGAAAACATGTTTTATTTTTGTTTTTGATAATGTCCACAATTTTTACAGGTAATTCTGCATTCTGTTTTCATTTTAACATTCTTCTCCATATTTCAGCCCAGTGGCTCCCTAGTCGAAGGCCATATGGCCCAAACGTTGGGCACTCCACCTTCTCCTTTTTGTCATTATAAGTCATTTTTAGCTCACCTGACCCAAAGGGTTCGTGTGAGCTATTGCCATCCATATGTCATCCATCCGTCTGTTGACTTTTCACATTATTTTCATCAACTCCTCTGAAACCACTGAAGCAAATTCAACCCCACTTTACAGGAATGATGTATGATTGCTCATTTAATTCCAATCCAACAAAAAACATGGCGGCCAGCACGGAACTTATATTTAACATTGGACCCTATGGGGAAAACCTCATTCTCATCTTCTCCTCTGAAACCACTGAAGCAAATTCAACGAAACTTTACAGGAATGATGTATGGAAGGTCCTTAACAAAGATTGCTCATGTTTTTCCAATTTGACCAAAAAAATGGCTGCAAAGGCGCAACTTATATTTAACATTGGATTCTATGGGAAAAACATCATTTTCATCAACTCCTCTGCAGCCACTGAAGCAAATTCAACCAAATTTTACAGGAATGATGTATGGAAGGTCCTTTTCAAAGATTGCTCATTTCATTCTGATCTGACAAAAAAACATGGCCGCCAGCATTAAACTTATATTTAACATTGCACCCTATGGGAAAAATGTCATTTTCATCAACTCCTCTTTAACCACTGAAGCAAATTCAACTAATGATACAAGAATGATGTATGGAAGGTCCTTGACAAAGGTTGTTCATTACGATCCAATCTGACAAACAACATAGCCGCCAGCGTGGAACTTATATTTAACATTGAACACTATGGGAAAAACATCAATTCATCAACTCGAAAACCAATGAAGCAAATTCAACCAAACTTTACAGGAATGATGTATGGAAGGTCCTTTAACAAGATTGCTCATGTTTTTCCGATTTGACCAGAAAAATGGCTGCAAAGGCGCAACTTATATTTAACATTGGACCCTATGGGAAAAACATCATTTTCATCAACTCCTCTGCAGCCACTGAAGCAAATTCAACCAAATTTTACAGGAATGATGTATGGAAGGTCCTTTTCAAAGATTGCTCATTTCATTCTGATCTGACAAAAAAAACAGGGCCGCCAGCATTAAACTTATATTTAACATTGCACCCTATGGGAAAAATGTCATTTTCATCAACTCCTCTTTAACCACTGAAGCAAATTCAACTAAACTATACAAGAATGATGTATGGAAGGTCCTTGACAAAGGTTGTTCATTAAGATCCAATCTGACAAACAACATAGCCGCCAGCGTGGAACTTATATTTAACATTGAACACTATGGGAAAAACATCATTTCATCAACTCGAAAACCAATGAAGCAAATTCAACCAAACTTTACAGGAATGATGTATGGAAGGTCCTTTACAAAGATCGCTCATTTCATTTCAGTCTGACAATAAACATGGCCACCATGCAAAACGTCGAAAACCTTGCTGTTCAGCATTTTGTCAGATGAGCGATACAGGCTCAGTCTTTGAGCTTCTAGTTTGATTTGTATATTTTGGTACATCTTGCTTTTTAATTAAGGCCTACTATATCAAAATTATTTTTGTTTTTATTGTTAATTTGTTGCCATTGCACACCGCTTATTTTTAATTTTTTATATTATTTTTTGTATTTAGAAAATAATGAAAGGATATGGAGTGAATGTACATGTGACAAAAATGCACACTATACATAGAGTCATAGAAAACTCCAGTTTATCAAGTTCAAGGACAGGGCTTTTATTCCTGTCTACATCTTGATGTCGCCTGAGGGTCTTCAACCAGAGTTGATCAATAATCATCCCCTCAAGCGAGAACAAGAAGGCCCCTAGCTTGCACTTAAGCGGTATTCTTGACAAAAAATCAAGGTCACTCCCTTGCTCCCCACCCGCCATGGAGTGCCAACTTTTGGCGATGCTCAGGGTTATCCAGCTGAAAGCACCAGGGTTTCAAGAAGAGAATAAAAATGTTGAGCATCATCGATCGCAGCTAAAATATGTCATTGAAGCAAAACATGTCGGGTGCGGTCAATGAGGAAAAAAGTAAAACCTGGCAATGTCTGCCTACAAATATTTGTCATTAAGTAGCCAGATGAAGGACAAAAATAAGGACAAAAACAACATCGATCATGTCGATTGAATAATGTCCTGTAATGAGATTTAGGACTTAAGCACAGTCATATATAACTAATTTTAATGTCTTCTCTTGTTTTCAGAATATTTAGCAGATGTGGAGTGGAGTTCTTCAATGAGACTGATTGATTACAAGGGTTACAAATCTGCTAGTTTAGCCAAGTATACTATTCCAGAGGGTTGTACACAAGTTCTGTTTGATATCAGTGCTGATACACTCCATAACTGTCCTCCAAGGAAAGTCTTTATGTAAGTTATTGATATAAGGGGTCCTGTGGGGATCCTTTTTGTAAAATCATGCTTCTAGTATTGTGTGGTATTTGGCCCTTGCATATAAGAACATGCAAAATAACATATCAGGTATATTTTTATGGCTATTTTTCATTCATGCTGCTAAAAATGCCCTTTCACAGATCATTCTCAACCCTGCAGGCCCCCATACATGTCTACATACAATGCATAACTGATTGCTGTAGGGTAAGTATTGATTGACATCTTGAAACACATAACATCACCTTTATATTTCACCAAAACAATGGATTTCATGAGTATTACCAATTATACCAAGAATTTTTATGCCCTGCCACGAAGTGGAAGGGGCATATAGATTTACCCTTGTCCGTCCACGTACGTGCGTACATCCGTCCCTATGTTAAGTTTTGTGTTCAGGTCCATATCTTGGCAACCTCTTGTGGTATTTTGATAATATTACATCAGTACTTGCACCTTGATTAGTACTACCAGATTCACCAACAATTAGGGATTCATGACCTACATTTTACGCTTGAGTGACTTTTGTTAAAATTTGCGTTAAAGTCCATTTCTTAACAACTATGCATTATACCAATATGATGTTTCATCAAATTGATTCCCTTGATGAGTACTACCCAAAACATTGACAGTTAGGTAGCTTTGACCTATACTGTGGAAGTACTTTTATTCGTGGGCATCAATTTTCGTGGTTTTGATAAATATCACTTTTTCATGGGCATCTAAATTAGTGGTTTCGAAATTCTATGCATTAAACTCCATGCAAAAAAGACATTTCGTTGGGATCTTAATTTCGTGGTTATAGCGAACCACGAAATCCACGAAAATTGGAACCCCACGAATAATAGTACTTTCACAGTATTTTACACATGAGTGACTTTTGTTAAATTTTGTGTTTAAGTCCATTACCCAACAACTATGCATTATACCAATATGATGTTTCATCAAATTAATCGCCTTATTGAGTACTACACAAAACATTGACCGTCAGGTGGCTTTGACCTATAGTTTACGCTGAGTGACTTTTGTTAAATTTTGTGTTTAAGTCCATTTCTCAACAACTACCAATGTACCAATGTGATGTTTCATCAAATTAATTACCTTGATGAGTACTACCCAAAACTTTGATAATTTGGTGGTTTTGACCTAAATTTTAAGTCTGTTTGTCATCAACTTAACATGCTATCACAATGTTGTTGCATCAGAAAAGATAAACTTGATGAGTACTATCCAAATCGAGGCCAATTTAGTGTCTTTGACCTACATTTTACACTTGAGTGACTTTTGTAAATTTTGTGTTTTACATACTTTTCTCAACAACTACACACCATATTATGATGTTTCATAAAATTACTTATCTTTTTGAGAACTACCCGATTTTTTGGACAATTTGTTGACTTTGACTTCCATTTTATTCTTGAATGACTTTGTTAAATTTTTGCATTAAGCCCTTAATTCAAGAATAATTTTATAACCTGAACAATATTTAATGTTTTAAAGACTTTAGTATGGTATTTTTGTTACTTTCTATTATTCAACAAAAGTTTATTGAACAATCATCTTTAATGATACTTCCTGATGATTCAGTGACCGGGAACTAATTTTTATGCCTGATTGACTTACGTTATCTAGTCATAAATTTGTTGGCGGGGCATCAGTGTCTTATAGACACAATTTCTAGTTTTGCTTTGACATTGTCTAACTTTAATTATATATGCATATCTAATTTGTCTCATTTTTGTTACAAAACATTTTGTAACAATACTATTTAGTCTGACACCGGGAAGGGGAGATAATTTGACTTTTCATTTACTAATATCTTTAGGAAATTGGTAAGTCCTTTTATGGCTTTGCCTTACTCAACTGATCTTAAAAAAATAGCCCAAAGATTTATTGATTTGTTTGCTAGGGGATATTGTACAGTTACACCGACAAATTCAGCTTCCAAAAAATAGGGGGTCCAATGAGGTTTCAGAGAAAAGCAGGGGTCCCAGACCAATTTTTTATCTTTTTTTTTTTTTTTTTTTTGCCAGTTTGCCTATATTTTGCACAGAATTTCAAACAATTTTCTAGAAAAGGTGATTTCCATTACCAGAACCCACTGGATCTGCCAATGAGTTTATAGCATATATAGTATATGATCATAATGAAAAACAGTCTATGATAAATTTAATAATTTATTTTATTCATAGATACATAAGACAAGGCAGCTATCCCCTGGCTACACCATACAATGAGACATATCCAGACAATTTTTATGTAGAGAAGAGTCATCAACTCCAACTGTCAACAGACAACATCACTTTACCTTATTCTATACATACACCAGAACCAGGAGCATGGTTTTTAGCTGGATTTCTACCAAAGGAAGAGAAAAAATACATACAAGCAGTATGAGGAATTTTTTAACTAATTGCATTACTGTTATTAAGTTACAGCGGGAAAAAAACTTAAATTCTAGTACTGTAGTCAAGTTTCTGCAACTGGAGTATGTCAACAGATTTGAGGTAGCATTTACCGTTTTTTGAGAAACAAGAGGCCCAAAGGGGGCAAATGGAAAAAAATGAATTTTTATACG
>MJUU01041315.1:20735-31812 GCA_002080025.1 Modiolus philippinarum
TATGTCAAATCTTTATTTTTCATCGGATTTCGATGGGATTTTTTTCTCTGGATTCCTCTTGATATAAGCTTTCAGTAGTATGTCAACGGATTTTTTGTAGCTCTTACTGTTTCGGAGCTACAAGGGGTCAAAGGGGCCAAAATTGCAATTTTTCTAAATGTGTCATATCTTTATTTTTCATCAGATTTCGATGGATTTTTTCTTTGAATTTCTATGGATGTAAAGTTTTAGTTGATAGTACATATTTTGCATAGCTCTTACGGTTTTTTATCAGTAAGTAATCAAAAGGTTTTTTTCCCTATTTTGTTTCTAGCTAATAACTGTGTCTAGCTTCTTTTTGTGTCCATCTAATTATTGTGTCAAGCTCTTTACTGTGTCCACATTCACTTTAAACTACTTTTGTTGAAATTTCAGTGGTCGACATGCTGCGGTCGTATCATGCTGCGCTTGGCGTAGCCCTTTATTCAATTTTTTGTCAGATCTTGATGCAGTAATTTTCTGTAAGTTTCTTAAAGCATGTTTAAACAGATACTTTTAACAATTAAAACCATTTCAATAAACAAGAGGCCCAAAGGGGCTTCATCTGTTTTAGAATAAAGGGGTTAAATTGGGTGTTTTTATGGTAATAAACAACTTTTGAACTATGTAAGATAGACTTTTAATACTTGGCAAGTGTATAGGTCTTGTCAAGAGGAACAGAAATATGCAAAAAAAATAGGGTCAAAGGTCAAGGTCATAGGGGTCAAAAAGGGGTAAAATTGGGTATTTTCATATGTTTTGCTGTAGAATCTGGGGGCATATGTAGTGTTTCACAAACACATCTTGTTCATTTTGACTATCAACCTTGAAACAGCCTTGCTCCCTAACAATGTTGAGGTGATAGTCTTTATTGACTGTACAGGTAAACTACTAATTCAACAACTCATGCAGCCAGGCCTCTCATCATGTAGAGGTAATGAGTCTTCATTGACTGGACAGGTAAACTACTACCTGAACAACTCATGTAGCCAGGTCTCTCATCATGTAGAGATCTTTATTGACTGTACAGGTAAACTACTACTCAACAACTCCTGTAGCATGGCCTCTCACAATGTAGAGATAATGAGTCTTCATTGACTACAGGTTAACCACTACCTGAACAACTCATGCAGCTAGGCCTCTCATCATGTACCGGTGATAGTCTTCCTTTACTGTACAGGTAAACTACTACTCAACAACTCATGTAGCCAGGCCTCTACTCAACAACTCATGTAGCCAGGCCTCTCATCATGTAGAGGTGATAGTCTTCATTGACTGCACAGGTAAACTACTACTCAACAACTCATGAAGCTAGGCCTCTGACCATGTAGAGTTGTTGGCCTACATTGACTATACCGGTCATTATCTGAAAGCAACCTATAAGTACAAAAAATGTATACAACCATAATAAAATATATGACACCTCATACCAAATTCTATTCAATGGTTGAATTTTGTAATAAAGAATTATTGTTGGTATAGTAGTCACCATACCATATGACCTGCTTGCCAATAGGGTCTGTAAGTCTCGTCATGTTACACCGAGAATTCACGATAAAATTTAAACGTTTCCCACCAAAACATTACGTTTTTGGATCATGACGTTCATTTTTTTGCTTGGTACGTCATACCCTATTTGTGTTTATTTTCGCGGGTATTTAATTTTTGTTTTTTTCGTGGGTATTTTGATGTCGCGAAAATTGCATACAGTGTAATATAATCTATATGAGACTTTAAACAGTAAATGAAAGAGAATCGCGAATATTTCATTCCACGAAAAATAAAATCCAACAATTTTGGAGGAAATTGTGAAATTTGTGACCCACGAAAAAAACCACTTATACAGTATATATCATGAAAAATGCAACTTCCTGGTACAAAAATGAACCTGGAAGTGTCAAATTTGAACGAGACTTACAGACCCTATGACCACTCTCTTTATACAAGCAGGTTTTGTTGTGCATTAACTCATTTTAATGTTTGATATCCCTCGCAAACACACTCATGAGAGAAGGACTACTGTAACAAACAGTTATCAAATATTTGGCAGTATAAAGAATAAGATGAAATATAAAAGGGTTTGGAGAAAAAAATTTTCATTTTGGGATTAATGTCTATCCAAAGGATAGATCTATCCTATGTTACGACCCAGGTGACCAACCTCACGCAATCAAACATTAGTGATCATACCCATGCTAAAAAAATCCTTATCAGGAAACCTCGTACACATCTTTCTGATCTCATAAAAAACTCTGACACTCAATAGTCTATTTTCATTGAACATTAATTTGATTGCCCGGACTTTTCAACACTTAAATGGTTCCCGAATTCGTTAATTATTCACAGAATGAATTTCCCATTCATAAAATTTTGTGTGTAGATGTACAGTACAGCCAGAGACTTACTGTGATAAATCACTGTAATAGACGTATCACTCTGCTTAGTGAAATGTGTATAATTTATTTCCTGTTTGATCTACGTACTTGATTTCTTTTGCATTTAAAATGATGCAATGTACCACTTGACACGCAAAAGAAATTGTGTGGATAGATCAATCATGAAAAAAAATATAGTCATTTGAAAATTTAGAGTGATATGTCTATCACAGTGATTTATCACGGTAAGTCTCTGGCTGTACTGTATGAATATGGAAGACTGATGCCTTTATTTACATTTGTATGGATGGCGTAAACGTACTTCCCAGAACCGTTAGTGAAACGATGTTGCTGTTTTGAAATAAATCATAAAAGAACAACGCATTGGAAATAAAAAATGAAATTCATTAGCTGTCCAGAACAACAGTCCATTATTTACAATCTACAGAAGACGTAATGTTTGTTTACATTTACAGCTGTTCCACATTGGCTGTTCCATTATTCTTGTTGCAGTGTCTTCTCCGAGGTCCGCGTTCGGTATACATGTAATGGCCGAGTCAAAACAAAATACTAAAGAAGTCGTACATCGGTAAAAACACATAATTACCTGGAAACAGTTGTCAAGGTGTGTATTCCGAAACAGACAATATTTTGCAACGATCGGGGTTGGAATTGACTAAATTGGAAATAGGATAAGGCAGGGGTGTTGATCTGTTGATTGCCGTTTGTCGAACAATGTTCAGTCCGGGGTGTTGCATGTTAATTGCCGTTGATCAGAGTTTGGTCAAACAAAACTTGAGATAATGTCATTTGAGTAATTACAATGCATAACAGTCATTTTTCAATTGCATGAGAATGTATATCATAGCGTGAATTTATAAGATGCATTGTTGCGCAAAGAACTTGGCACAGATCATCGTTTTCATGTCTTCATGTGTTTCTTGGACGAATTATTATCTCCATACAGAGCAGGGTATTGCTGCTCAGGTCTTGTCAGCTTTTGCGTCTTGTCTGCATTCACAAACCTTCCATTCAGGTCTCTTCTTTAGAATTAAATTTCAAACTGTACTTGATCAAGATGGTGCTGTCATTGTTTAGTCTATGTTGAGTGTACAGCTGGGAACCCATAATATATATAATAAGTTTCTAGTATAAAATAAAAATTCTTTGAATATTTGTCTCTAATGGTTTGATTGCCATTGATTGGCTGGTGTGATCAAATGAAGATGGCCACCAGTAAATACTTGCTGACTGTCAGAAAGGCATGTTTTCTTGATGAGCAAAACATGGTTTTTGTACCTTTCTTGGTTTTGATATCTTCATTATATTTAGACCCATAGTAAAAAATGAGTAATTATACACAACACAGACAGGCAATTATTCATATCATACATGGACATTGTACATAAAATATCAATAGATTAGATACTGATCATTGCCATCATAGACACTAATCCACCAGTCCCTTTGGGACTTTGATTGTTAAAATCCTCAAGTTATTCATTATTAGATAAATCTAACTATACAGCAAGCTCAAGATGACACCAAATATCAGCTTGAACAGTATTCCTTGCCAAACACTTGTCATTAGACAAAATGTATTGGGTATCTGTTGATTTACAATTCCAAAATTTATGATTTGCAAGTAAAAATACATCAAACTATGACCAAAGGCTTTGGACTGTAGTAGTTAAACAATCAGGACAAACACCCATATTTCTGGTGAATTAAAAAATTTCTGTAAAAACACATTATCTCCTCTTTTTTCACGGAGATGCAGTATGTACAAATTGTATATATAAATATTAGGGTTTAGTCCTCCCAACATCAACAATGTAAACTCTAAGATTCAGTTTTCATACTATAGATACTGATGTTTTTACAGGGTTTTGGAGGAAAGAATTGTGTATATGGAATGGGTATTCGAGTAATTACAAAGTTTCTGACGAATATACAAGAAGCATCTACAGGCAAAATATATAATTTTGATATCAGCAAGTCTAAAACTCTCAGGTAGATATTTTAAATGTATAATTATAATGTAATCATAGCAATATGATGTTTTCAAATGACCCCAAACTTTTGCAGTTATATGTATAATACCTTGTAGGGATTTATATTTTGACATGTCAGTAAACTCACATTTCCCTTCAAAATAGTTTGATTTATTTCCAAGGACTGATATATTTCCTACTTCTTCATTTACTACATATATAGATATATAGAGTGTCATATACAGATTATATTTCACTGTATAGTAAAGGAAAGTTAGGTATCTACTATAATTCATTAATACAGTAATATAGTGCAGTTTGCTTGACATCTGTACTTATTTTCTCAAATTATTTAAGATATAGCTGGCAGCTAAGCTCATATTTCATATAATAATATAATGTTCTGTCATCATGGTCATAACTTGCCCAAATGTACCTTACTGGATGTGCTACAGTTGTATCATGCAGTGTCCTATTTTATAACATGAGAAGACAAATTCTCTAAATTCTAGCACATTTAACCAACGCCTGACCGGTGTGATGAAAATAGAGAGAACAACTCATGTGACATTTCCCGCCAAATCTATTCGGAACATAATTCTCCGTGTTTTATATTATGTCATCAGAGAAACATTTTCTACAACCTAAACAGGTTAATTATGAAATTTCTCACATCTTGTTAAATAAGCCTCGTTTTAAAACATTTGCAAAATTTATGTAACTTGATGTGAGAAATTTCATAATCGACTTAGTTCTCGTTGCAGAAACTATATTTCTCTAATTTCTGTCATGTTTTGATGTTTCCCGAAGGTATGAGAAATACATGTTTCCTCTCAAGAGACAAGGTTGTTCTCAATGAGAAGACAAATTCTATTTTCATGTTTCCCTAATGGTGTGAGAAATACATGTTTCCTCTCGAGAGAGGAGGTTGTTCTCAGTGAGAAGACAAATTCTATTTTCATGTTTCCCAAACGTGTGAGAAATGCATTTTTCCTCTCTAGAGAGAAGGTTGTTCTCAGTGAGAAAACAAATTCTGTTTTCATGTTTCCCGAACGTGTGAGAAATACATTTTTTGCCTCTAGAGAGGAGGTTGTTCTCAGTCACTAATTGATAGAAATTCTACTTTGATGTCAAATACATTTGCTGTTTTCCAATTTAACCATTGTGATGCCATGAAAAATTGAGACCATGCCTGATGATGTCATGCTCACAGAACACATTTATTTCCATTTAACTGAAGAGTTTTTGTCAAAAATCTCCTTGAAATCATTAGAGAAACAGATTCCACAACTGTATCTTGTGATAATTGATATTTTAACACTCTCGATAGTTAAATTTTCAAACATCAATAGCAGTTGTTGATGAGTTACTATCTGACACTACCACAAAGGAAAGGGGGGTTTGGCTAGCCATAAAAAGGATTAAAACTGTTCATTAAGTCTCCCAAACGAAGTTTGTGGAGACTTATTGTTTTTACTCTGTTTCTTATTATTATTATTTTCTTTTGAAATGCCCGTACAAAGTCAGTGAGGTGGAGAATTTTTATGCCCCCAGATCGAGGATTGAGGTCCCTTGTTTAGATTTGTCAACTTCTATGAAGGGTTTTCTCACTGTTTATTGAAGATCTTATGGTGGCTTTGAGTTGTTATTACTCCCCTTTGGGTCATTGTCTCTTTGACACATTCCCTGTTTCCCTTCTTTTTTCTATTTATATTTTCAGGTTAACAGTACCAAAAGGAACTGTATAATTTAGTGCTGTATAGTTTGGGTACAGGGGTTGTTTCCCTTGTTTAGCTTTTTTATGTTTATATTTTCAGGTTAACAGTGCCAGAAGGAACCGTATCATTTAATGTTGTAGTGGATAGTTGTTCTATCAGTCCAAACATGTCATCTGATGCCACATGTCCTCTAACTGTCACAGTAGCTTCTAGTCATCTACCAAACATGTCACATGATACAAGTGTCAACTGTACATCAATCACATGTCATTTAACATATAATTCACCTGCTATTAGAGGTTGGAACTACATACAACTGGTACCTCATCTACCTCCAAATGTTACCAGTATAAAGTTTAATCTGCAAGTCAATACACAGAGTAAGTTTAATGCTATTTATAGTTTTATGTTTTATTTGTATACAGGGTAGAAACAAATAGAAGTTTTGTATTACTGACCTTTTTGAAAATTGCTCATGTATGTAACATTAGATGGTTTAGATCTTATTTGTCATATTTTTTACAGAATACTAACATCACAATCGACATTTATAATGGAAGGTTATGGAGTAAATTCACATGAGACAAAGTCTCCTCAAATACATGGTAAATTCTTTAAAGGTTGGTTTTGTACAAGTATATCTGTACATAGAACTATGAACCCTATGTCTTGATTGATTCATGAACCATAATATATTTACATAAAACTATGAACATAATGTGCTGAATATTCAAGAGCCAGTATATATTTTCATAGAGCTATGAACGTTATGTTGTATTTTCGAAATTGTTTCATGGACCAAAAGATATTTACACAGAACTATAAACTTCTTGTTTTTTATTACATTTACATAAGACTACTAAATAAATATATTATTTATACATGTATAAATCTATAATCCCATGAATAAGTATATATTTACAAAGAACTATGAACTTTATGATGTATTTTCAGACTGTTTCATGAACCAGTATATATTTACAACTCCAATAGAACCAGAAGATGAAGACAATACAACACAAGTATTACACTACAAACCCAAACCCAGCCCACCGATAATTAACTCAACATGTGTATTACTACAACCAATGGGAAGATTTGATGTGATGAATGAAGATTTCCTGTCTCTGTTTATTTTCCCAGATCAGTTTTTCTTCCCGTTTCCAGACCTGAAGTTATTCTGTCCTGATAAACAAGTTCTACTGACTTATTTTGATTTACTGACTGAGAGAGATGCAGGGGGAACACTTAAAATAGTGTTTTCAACATCAGATCGCTATCTGGTATGTATTTAATAGGAATTGAATAGCATACTGTTATTTAATGTGTAGCCAGGCAATAGACCAGAATATTTTCCCGAGGTAATGGAAACAGCTCTGTGTTCTATTGTAATACTATATTCAATAGAACAACAGTGAATATTCATGAAATTGTTTTGACCAATCACAGTAGCCAGGCAATATAACGGTAATGAATATTCATGATTAAATTGTTTTGACCAATCACAGTAGCCAGGCAATAGAACACACCATGCAATAGAAAACCATGAATTAGAAGAACATTTAAATATCACAATTTCCAAAATAGTTTAATAAAACATATAAAACAATAGAATTATGTAATAATTTAGTTTAGTTTAGTATTATGAAATACTCTTGTTAAATAGTGTTTTCTACATCATATCACTATGTAGTTTGTATTTAGTATAAATACAACATTTGTTTATTTCATGTTATCAGATAAGTTGATATCCAGTGTTATTTTATAAAGTTCCCAAAAGCTGTCTTTGTATTACAAAGAAGCTGAAACATAAAAGATATATGTTTCAGTTGATGCAAGATTTTATCTGACTGAAAAAATTAATGTAAGTTTATGGAAGATCCAATTCAATTTAAAATTAATATGTGATGAAAAAATGTACCGGTAGTTCAATTTAAAGATTTTATAAGACAGAATTTATATTTATTTTACAGGTCAAATCACAGAATGCAGTAATATACCTGTGTATAATGAAGTCCTCAATACCATCGCTCTCCACCGTAAGACAATGTAATGGGGGATTACTTCTGACCATAAATACTACATCAACATCTGCTATGGCCAGTAAGATATACATGCCATTCCCGACTGGAGGTAGATACTACTTGGGGATGAACAGCATGTGTTTCAGTAGAAACAAGTAAGTAGTCATAAAGGTTAATATCTAGGACATCAGGGGTTTCCCAACGGGAGGTAGATACTACTTGGGGATTAACAGCATGTGTTTCAGTAGAAACAAGTAAGTAGTCACAAAGGTTAATATCTAGGACATCAGGGGTTTCCCAACGGGAGGTAGATACTACTTGGGGATTAACAGCATGTGTTTTAGTAAAAACAGGTAAGTAGTCACAAAGGTTAATATCTAGGACATCAGGGGTTCCCCAGCGGGAGGTAGATACTACTTGGGGATGAACAGCAAGTGTTTTAGTAAAAACAGGTAAGTAGTCATAAAGGTTAATATCTAGGACATTGGGGTTTGCCGACTGGAGGTACATACTACTTTGAGATGAACAGCATGTGTGTTAGTAAAAACTACCCAGTGGTCAGCAAGTTCAATATATAGGACATTTAGGTTTCCTACTGAGAGCCAAACAGTAAAGCATATTTTCACAGTTCCCTAATTATTCTTTGTAAGTATTGTTGAAAAACACCAAATTTAGCCTGATAACAGAAAAAGATTATCATTGACATCATATCATTTTTATTTTATTTTTGGAACATAATGAGTTCAAAACTACAAAGTATCTTAAAATAAAAAAAATTCTGTCCGAGATTTAGGCTTAATCTACCTTAAAGACCTGTTATGAGCATTTCTTTTGTTATTCAAGACACTTTAATTCTTGTAAATGCCTTGGACTATTCCATCTTTCTTTTGTCTTTCCATTGATTCTCTTGATTTCAAAGCACTTTAACTGATAATTTACCTCAAATTATTTACTTACCCCAAATTATTTACCTCATTAATTTTTATGCATATTCATTCACATATGTGCTAACTTTGACCTTCTGTTATGTTTCACCTAAATATTAGATGAAGTGTAAGTTTCATGTGGGAAAAATTTCCCCGGTCCTAGGATCGAACCTGTGCTACTTTTCTGTAATATCAAGGTGTTCAAACGACCTTCATAAACTGTCGCGACTACCATCGCAAGTTAATGAGCAAAGGTAAGAAAAAATATTTAAAGTGACAACAGATCGATAACTCGGTAATTTATCAAATGCAATCTAATCAGTATTTATTTAATTAAAGTAAACATATATTTGACACAAGATCAATATAAAAGACAACTTTTCTGCATGTAGAACAAAAAAATACATTTATTAACTATTTGATGCATATAGCCTTAATAAACTGATGAATATACATGAGTAGAAGATTCTGTTTTGATGGAGGGATGTCAGTGTTCATTTTTCACATATAAAATTCTGTATATTAAATAAATTGCACGGTCTTTAAGTTAGTTTAAAGTATGTTTCCGAGTAATTAATTGAATTAAAGTGCTTCATAAGAAAAGGGATGGTTAAAATGCCTTCGCGCTGCGCGCTCAGGCATCTTGACCACCCCTTTTCTTATGAAGCACTTTAATTCAATTACCGTGATTTCCGGACATAGGGCCGCACGGGTCTATTAGCCGCAGGGCCACTTTTTAGGGCTAAAATATGTTTTTTTCTTAGACAGGCCGCATCGTTGGAAAAGCCGCGGCTTGTAAGATGAACGAAATCGTCATGCTGACAAGTCTATGTATGAGCAATAGACAGAAGATTAATTGGTTATTCTGTTTTTTGTTTCAGATATATACAGATGAAGATATTTATTATAATAAAATGTGAAAAAAATAATAAATAAAATGTGTGTTTACTCTGTAAACTGTCTAATTGGTTCGTGAATTGAAGCCGTCTCCCTTCAACTTTCATGACAATGGACAGTTTGTTTTTAATCCCATAGTTGTTGTTGTTTTATCAAGCCATAAAAGTTTTTACAACCCCTGAACTGTTTTTAATGCAATGATAATTAAAATCATCAAGGAAAATTAGACAGAAATCAATTTACAACTTCTGTTTGTTTTCCGGTGAAGCCCACGCCATGTTAACCAAGCCGTGACATTGTAATCAGCTGATTGCCAGGTGTCACTTTCTACCTGGGGGCATTGTTAATTTTGATTGTAAATCAGTTTAATAATCAGTTTTTAAAGATGCCTTTTCTAATAAAATTCTCTAATATAATATATTCCCGGTGCCAGAATTACAGAATTATAAAATATAAAACCCGTTACATTCTTGACCTTGTCATTGAACATCAATGTCACATAATTTATTTATAGACAAGAAAGTTGTGAGGCCCATTACGGGGTGAACGCTATACGCTATATTTAAACAATTTATTATTGTACCAGTATTTATTTATGAAACTAAGCATCGATGGGTATAACAATCAATGTGATAGTGGTTAATTAAGGAGATTGGTTAATTAAGGAGATTTGAAATATACTCATGTCTAATCTATTTGTGTTTGTGATGAACACGCACATGACATGATCTGGGGAATCCCATTTTTATACGACCGCAAAAATTTTGCGGTCGTATTATGGTATGGCGCTGGCGTCGGCGTCAGCGTCTGTGGACAGCATAACTTTAGTTCTAGTGAACGGATTGTTATCAAATTTTAGTATGATGTTTGTTGGCACAAGCTTAAGCCAGGGTTTTAATTTCGCGTTCCCTGCCCAACCCGTTCCTGAAAAAGAGGCAAAAAAGGGGCCAAAAAGGGGTAAAATTAGGTATTTTCGTGTCTGTGGACAGCATAACTTTGGTTCTAGTGGATCGATTGTTTTCAAATCTTAGTATGATGTTTCTTGGAACATTCTTGAGAAACGTTTTTTTCCTTTAGGTTTTTGCCCCACCCATTTCAGAATTAGGGGCCAAAAAAGGGTTAAAT
>MJUU01041315.1:40849-57369 GCA_002080025.1 Modiolus philippinarum
CCCCACTCATGGCACCTCTGACACTACTAGCAGTAGTGAACCCAAGTAAGCTGGAGGTATCATCAAGTGCTATGGAAAGGTAATCATGATCTACCCTACTCATGGCACCTCTGACGCTACTAGCAGTAGGGAACCCCAAAGTAAGCTGGAGGTATCATCAAGTGCTCTGGAAAGGTAATCATGATCTGCCCCGCTCATGGCACCTCTGACACTACTAGCAGTAGTGAACCCCCAAGTAAGCTCGAGGTATCATAAAGTGCTCTGGAAAGGTAATCATGATCTGTCCCACTCATGGCACCTCTGACACTACTAGCAGTATTGAACCCCCAAGTAAACTGGAGGTATCATCAAGTGCTGTGGAAAGGATTATGATCTGCCCCACTCATGGCACCTCTGACACTACTAGCAGTAGTGAACCCCCAAGTGAGCTGGAGGTATCATCAAGTGCTCTGGAAAGGTAATCATGATCTGCCCCACTCATGGGACCTCTGACAATGCTAGCAGTAGTGAACCCCCAAGTAAGCTGGAGGTATCATCAAGTGCTCTGGAAAGGTAATCATGATCTACCCCACTCATGGCACCTCTGACACTACTAGCAGTAGTGAACCCCAATGTAAGCTGGAGGTATCATCAAGTGCTCTGGAATCATGATCTGCCCCACTCATGGCACCTCTGACAGTTAGCAGTATAGAACCCCCAAGTAAGCTGGAGGTATCATCAAGTGCTCTGGAAAGGTAATTATGATCTGCCCCACTCATGGCACCTCTGACACTACTAGCAGTAGTGAACCCCCAAGTAAGCTGCAGGTATCATCAAGTGCTCTGGAAAGGTAATCATGATCTGCCCCACTCATGACACCTCTGACACTACTAGCAGTAGTGAACCCCAATTAAGCTGGAGTTATCATCAAGTCCTCTGGAAAGGTAATCATGATCTACCCCACTCATGACACCTCTGACACTAGTAGCAGTAGTGAACCCCACAGTAAGCTGGAGGTATCATCAAGTGCTCCAGAAAGGTAATCATGATCTACCCCACTCATGGCACCTCTGACACTACTAGCAGTAGTGAACCCCCAAGTAAGCTGGAGGTATCATCCAAGTGCTCTGGAAAGGTAATCATGATCTGCCCCACTCATGGCAGCTCTGACACTGCTAGCAGTAGTGAACCCCCAAGTAAGCTGGAGGTATCATCAAGTGCTCTCGAAAAGAAATCATGATCTGCCCCACTCATGGCACCTCTGACACTACTAGCAGTAGTGAACCCCCAAGTAAGCTGGAGGTATCATCAAGTGCTATAGAAAGGTAATCATGATCTACCCCACTCATTGGCACCTCTGACACTACTAGCAGTAGTGAACCCCCAACAAGAACTCCACAATGCTAAAGCACTAGCAGTAGCCAACCCCCAAATAACTGGAGGTATCATCAAGTGCTCCAGAAAGATAATCATGATCTACCCCACTCATGGCACCTCTGACACCACTAGCAGTAGGGAACCCCCAAGTAAGCTGGAGGTACCATCAAGTGCTCTTGAAAGGTAATCATGATCTACCACACTCATGGCACCTCTGACACTACTAGCAGTAGGGAACCCCCAAGTAAGCTGGAGGTATCATCAAGTGCTCTGGAAAAGTAATCATGATCTACCCCACTCATGGCACCTCTGACACTACTAGCAGTAGGGAACCCCCAAGTAAGCTGGAGGTATCATCAAGTGCTATGGAAAGGTAATCATGATCTGCCCCACTCATGGCACCTCTGACACTACTAGCAGTAGTGAACCCCCAAGTAAGCTGGAGGTATCATCAAGTGCTATAGAAAGGTAATCATGGTCTGCCCAACTCATGGCACCTCTGACACTACTAGCAGTAGTGAACCCCTAAGTAAGCTGGAGGTATCATCAAGTGCTCTGGAAAGGTAATCATGATCTACCCCACTCATGGCACCTCTGACACTACTAGCAATAGTGAACCCCCAAGTAAGCTGGAGGTATCATCAAGTGCTCTGGAAAGGTAATCATGATCTGCCCAACTCATGTCACTTCTGACATTACTAGGAGTAGTGAACCCCCAAGTAAGCTGGAGGTATCATCAAGTGCTCTGGAAAGGTAATCATGATATGTCCCACTCATTGCACCTCTGACACTACTAGCAGTAGTGAACCCCCAAGTAAGCTGGAGGTATCATCAAGTGCTCTGGAAAGGTAATCATGATCTGCCCCACTCATGACACCTCTGACACAACTAGAAGTAGTGAACCCCCAAGTAAGCTGGAGGTATCATCAAGTGCTCTGGAAAGGTAGTCATGATCTACCCCACTCATGGCACCTCTGACACTACTAGCAGTAGTGAACCCCCAAGTAAGCTGGAGGTATCATCAAGTGCTCTGGAAAGGTAATCATGATCTGTCCCATTCATGGCACCTCTGACACTACTGGTAGTAGTGAACCCCCAAGTAAGCTGGAGGTATCATCAAGTGCTCTGGAAAGGTAATCATAATCTACCCCACTCATGGCACCTCTGACACTAGTAGCAGTAGTGAACCCCCAAGTAAGCTGGAGGTATCATCAAGTGCTCCAGAAAGGTTATCATGATCTGCCCCACTCATGGCACCTCTGACACTGCTAGCAGTAGTGAACCCCCAAGTAAGCTGGAGGTACCATCAAGTGCTCTGTAAAGGTAATCATGATCTACCCCACTCATGGCACCTCTGACTTTACTAGCAGTAGTGAACCCCCAAGTAAGCTGGAGGTATCATCAAGTGCTATGGAAAGGTAATCATGATCTACCCCACTCATGGCACCTCTGACACTACTAGCAGTAGTGAACCCCCAAGTAAGCTGGAGGTATCATCAAGTGCTCTGGAATCATGATCTGCCCCACTCATGGCACCTCTGACACTGCTAGCAGTAGGGAACCCCAAGTAAGCTGGAGGTATCATCAAGTGCTCTGGAAAGGTAATCATGATATGTCCCACTCATTGCACCTCTGACACTACTAGCAGAAGTGACCCCCCCAAGTAAGCTGGAGGTATCATCAAGTGCTCTGGAAAGGTAATCATGATCTGCCCCACTCATGGCACCTCTGACACTACTAGCAGTAGGGAACCCAAGTAAGCTGGAGGTATCATCAAGTGCTATGGAAAGGTAATCATGATCTACCCTACTCATGGCACCTCTGACGCTACTAGCAGTAGGGAACCCCAAAGTAAGCTGGAGGTATCATCAAGTGCTCTGGAAAGGTAATCATGATCTGCCCCACTCATGGCACCTCTGACACTACTAGCAGTAGTGAACCCCCAAGTAAGCTCGAGGTATCATAAAGTGCTCTGGAAAGGTAATCATGATCTGTCCCACTCATGGCACCTCTGACACTACTAGCAGTAGTAAACCCCCAAGTAAACTGGAGGTATCATCAAGTGCTGTGGAAAGGATTATGATCTGCCCCACTCATGGCACCTCTGACACTACTAGCAGTAGTGAACCCCCATGTAAGCTGGAGGTATCACCAAGTGCTCTGGAAAGGTAATCATGATCTGCCCCACACATGGCACCTCTCATACTGCTAATTGAAAGTCCTATGTAAAGTCATAATTGGTGTTTGTCTGTTTGGTATTTAAGTCCGATGATTTGCTTTATGAAACAATATGTTGCAGTCCTCTGATTAATTTCTGGTAAGGCCAGATAAAAAATTATGGCTCTAATTACACCTAAATACTGTGAAAGTACTATTGTTCATGGGGTTCTTATTTTCTTGGATTTCTTTTTTAAAGAAGGGAGACCATATGGGAAATGATGTATATAAACAGGATACAATTTGTTAATTTCACAATAAAGCAAATATATGATACTTTAATTCTTGCTTTTTATATTGACGCCTTCATCAGGTCAGAAATTACTAAAATAGGTATAATTTATAGTTCTAACATGCAATAATCTTTTCAGTTATTGAGCTAATTATAGATTTTTAGATTTTTTTGCCCTCCAAATAGAGGATCTGAAGGGGGGTCTGCCTATCTGTCTATCTGTGTTTGTTTCTGTCCATGTGTCTAAAACTTTAACCTTGGCAATAATTTTTGAACTGTTAAAGTAGACTTTTCATACTTGAATATGCCCAATAAACTTACTGAATTTTTTGCTGGACAATATTTTTGTTAGTTTTGGCAACATCGTTTATCGACAGGTCATTGGAATTCCCATGGGTACAAACTGTGCACCTCTCATTGAAGATCTTTTTCTGTTCTGTTACGAACGGGACTTTATGAAAAAACTACAGAATGGAACCGTACAAAACAGTGATCAACTTATTTCAATTTTCAACAATAACAGCAGGTGCATCGATGATATCCTTACTATTGACAATCCCCAGTTTTTATACGACCGCAAAAATTTTGCGATCGTATTATGTTATGGCGCAGTCGTCGGCGTCAGCGTCTGTGGCCAGCATAACTTTGTTTCTAGTGGACAGATCATCTTCAAATTTCAGTATGTGGTTTCTTGGCATAATGGCTATCCTGGGTTTTAATTTCGGGTTTATGGCCCACCCGTTTCAGAAAAAGGGGCCAAAAAGGGGTAAAATTGGGTATTTTTGTGTCTGTGGACAGCATAACTTTGGTTCCAGTGAACAGATCATTTTCAAATTTTAGTATGATGTTTCTTGGCACATGCTTTAGCCCAGGCTATAATTTTATGTTCCTGGCCCCGCCCGTCTTAGAAAAAGGGGCCAAAAGGGGTTAAATTGGTTGTTTTCACATATTTGACTGTAGAATCTTTATTATTTATCGGATTTTGATGGGGTTTCTTTTAGTAAACTCCTTAGAAAATTTCCAATCTGGCGTATGCCAACAGATATCACGTGGCATGTACCGTTCACGAGATAAATGGGGCCCAAAAGGGGCCAATTTCAAAAATTTCATTTTTATATTTTTAGTCCGATTTTGATGCAATTTTTTCCAAAGGATTCCTAATGAAAAATTATCATTGCGCTCTACTTTTAGATTTTTTTGGTAACTTGTTTCTTTACCCAGCTATGAAGGGTCGAAGGGGGCCAAAATCGTAAATTTACAGATAACCAAAAAATTTTATTTTTCATCGGATTTCGATGGGATTTTTTTCTTTGGATTCCTCTTGATGTAAACTTTCAGTACTATGTCAACGGATTTGGCATAGCTCTTACCGTTTCTGAGCTATTAGGGGCTGAAGGGGCCAAAATTGTAAATTTTCAGATAACCTAAAATTTTTATTTTTCTTCGGATGTCGATCAGATTTTTTTCTTTGGATTCCTCTGGGTGTAAGCTTTCAGTAGCGTGACAACAGATTTGGCGTAGCTGTTACCGTTTCGGAGCTATGAGGGGCTGAAAGGGGCCCAAATTGTAAAGTTACAGATAACCTAATATTTTTATTTTTCATCGAATTTCGATGGGATTTTATTCTTTGATTCCTCTTTATGTAAGCTTTCAGTTATATGTCAGTGGATTTGGCGTAGCTCTTACCGTTTCCGAGCTATGAGGGGCCGAAGGGGGCCAAAATCGTAAATTTACAGATAACCTAAAAAATTTATTTTTCGTTGGATTTCGATGGGATTTTTTTCTTTGGATTCTACTTGATATAAGGTTTCAGTGGTATTTCAACGGATTTGACGTAGCTCTTGCCGTTCCCGAGCTATGAGGGGCCGAAGGGGGCCAAAATCGTAAATTTACAGATTACCTTAAATTTTTATTCTTCATCGCATTTCGATGGGATTTTTTCTTTTGATTCCTCTTGATATAAGCTTTCAGCATCATGTCAATGGATTGGGCTTAGCTCTTATCGTTTCTGAGCTATAGAGGGTCAAAGAGGAATCATAAGGAGTCATAAGGGCTAATTTTTATTTTCCCTAGTTTGTGTCCAGCTAATTACTCGGTCAATCTCCTTATTGCGTCCATCTAATTTTTGTGTCAAGCTCTTTCTTATGTCCATACTCACTTTAAATTACACTTTTTCAAATTTCAGTGGACGACATGCTGCGGTCGTATCATGCTGCGCTCGGCGTAGCCCTTTATTAGACTATGTCGACCTCATATACCCGCAAGAACTGAAACTTAATCAAGCAAACGATGATTCTAAATACTGCCCATTTCTTGATCTTACTATCATCATTGACTCTGGCAAAATTAAATGATTTCACAATTACTAATTTCCCTTTTCTTGATGGCGACGTTCCAGTAGCTCCATCATACGGGGTGTATATATCACAACTAGTACGATTCGCACGCGTCTGTTCTACTCTTGACGACTTTAATGAGCGTAACCTTACTATCACATCCAAGCTTTTACAACAAGGTTACAGATTTCATAAATTGATTAACACCTTTAAGAAGTTTTATAGAAGATATGAAGATTTGATTTCTAAATATGGTGCGACTCGCAAACAGCTTATTACTAAGGGCATTTCTCACCCTCGATTTTATGGAAATGTTGTTAAAAAATGTCAAAAACTGATAAAAAATCCAGAAAAACTGGGACGTAACTTACATTCTTTACATAATAGGGGATATTGACGGGATATTCTTCAGGATTCCGTTAAATTGGCTTTGGGATCCAATAACCTGAAGATATTACAGGTATACTTGCCTCTCACTGATACTGCCGATGTCTACTGAAATCTATGATAATTCTTTACCAAACCCTTTGGGGAGTTTTTGAGTTTGATCTTTATTCCGTAGTGCGACAGTGTTTTACCAGCACCTTGAGCTAGCCGGCAGTTTAGCGGCGAGCACTCCTCGACCCATCTTTGTCTTTTTCTTTCCTTCTCAAGATTGTGGTCTTGGAGTTAGTAGTCTACCTGTATTGGGTTTTATTTGTATGTTTTATTATACTATAGGGAAACGGGATAGAGAAAGGGGAGGTATGGGTACCCATAAACCGGTTTAACCCTACCGCTAGCTCTTGCTAGTGTCAGTACCAAGTCCGGCTATTCCAAGTTCCTATCGTTGTCCATGTTTGTCTTTTGTCATTTTATTGTTTTTCTCGTGCGGTTCCCTGGTGGATTGTGGCATGTGATTGTGGTTTACGGCCATTGTAGGTGTTTCCTGTTATCTTTCTTATATTAATTACGTTAGGTCAAAAGTCAAGGTCACAGAGGTCAAAATTTTAAATTCCATTTTCATATGGGAGCATATGTAGTGTTTCACAAAAACATCTTGTTTCTAAATGTAGTTCTACTATACCATGTGATGTCAACAATGTTTGTGCTAATTATAGATTTTTTTCTAATTATAGTTCTACCATGCCTGTGATGTAAACAATGTGAAATACACATTCTGTATGATGGATTATGGTGTTCTTAGTTACTGTGATTTTTATGGATCGATAATGTCATTCTGGGTGACATTGCTGGCAATGTCGCGGGTAAATGACACAGTACGGTCCTTCTTCCACATGCTTGGTGCTCTATGTTTGGCTCTTGGTGTAGAATACAATAGACATGGTCTATGGGTGTTTGTTACACCAGCATTGACTGGAGTCATCATCATGTCTGTATCATGGGTAAGTACATTTGCAAACCAATAATTAGTAATTAGCTGAAGATAATATTAAGGGAATCAAATACCATCTAAAAGAGAAAATAAAAATATAATTGTTTAACTCATGCATACTTAAACTTTGAGCAAAGAGAACGTGTTTATGCAACAGTGCTGAAAAAAATACACAGTACAACTCATCAGTGTTAAAATGAAGACCAGATATCATTCATAAGAAATTTTTGACGGAAACATTTATCTTTTTGAAGGTAACTATAAAATGACAAAGTCTCATTTAACAGGAACTGCAATGATTGTTCGGCAGATGTATCAAGTATAACTTATCAATATTTAGATGTAGACTAAATTTCAAATTAAGAATTGATGAGAAATCCCTGAAAATGGAACAGAGAAATGACAGAAGAGCAAACTTTTAGTGGGTGTTTTCTAAGGAAAGACACCTGAAAATAAAAGCTCCACAGTTTTCTTGAAAAATGTAAAGACCTAAACAGTTAATAGGAAAACAAGATTAAGACATTTATATATTTGTTTTACAGGTGGTGCAATGCCGTAGACGTAAACAATGTTATCCATCGAAATGGAGATATGTCAAATTCATACTACCAGGCATCCTATTGGCTGGGACAGGACTAATCATTTTTGCCTTCCTGGAGACGGAGGATAATTATAAATATACACATAGTGCTTGGCATGTTGTCATAGCGATGAGTATTGTTTTCCTGATACCGTCACGTAAAAAGACACAAGGTAGCAATAACCAATCAGACAGTGTTAATATATCAGGTGATAACAATGAACCACCCGCTGACAACGGGGTTGTACCGACTAATATAAAAATCATTGACTCTATTAACACTGGTTCAATTAACACTGATAGTTAATGACTAATTATATTAAGAGCTAATTCAAACTATGCTGAACAGTATTAATTACAATTTTCAATTACCGGTAATTATGCAGTGTTTGATAAATAGTTTAGTAATCAGATAACAGTACTTTTTCAATAAAATTAGTATTACACTGGCTATGTTTTTGTGTCAGGAACAAATTGTAGATTGAAATATGACCTAATTGAATTATTTCAAAGGAAAAGGATTGTTCAAGTTTGTTAGTACAATATGTAAAATATCATAAGGATGTAATTTCTCTGTACTACTGCATAACAATTTCTACATCTAATGTATGTTTTGAGTTAGCTCTTGGCATGTTTATCTTTTGCTTGTTGTGATTCAGTTGCATGATATTTTGTTGCTATAACTAACAGCCATACTTTGACATTTTCCCCTGTTTTAATTTGGTAGTCATAGTGCCAAGTGTACTTAAAGATTTCTCCTGCTTTAATCAGGTAGTAGAATTTACAAGTAAATTTGAAAACATACTATATATATTTAAGAAACAAAAAGAATATCTGTTTCGCCTTTAAGAGCCTTTTTCAGAGAACATTGTAAATATTGAATACACGGTGGAACCTGTCTAATCCAACAGTATGGGACGAAGAAAATATGTCGGCTTACACAGGATGTCAGAATGCTCAGGTTAAAAAAACTTATAAAGCTTTTTTTGGGATCCCAAAATAATGTTGGAATATATAGGATATCTTAATACTCAGGAGTTGAAATAGACAGGTCCCACTGTACTGGTATAAATATTTAAATTTTATTTTGCCTTGAATAAATACTAATATGTTTGTCCTTTCTGAAAAAGAAATTAATAATATATTTTCCATTTTGAACAAATCTAGTAATAGTATCACAACTTATAAAAATATGGCTGTAAACATATATCTGGCATTTATAAATTCAGTTTATATGTATCTTTTATTGCTTTACTTATGTGTTTTACTAATATTGTGTAATAACATTATAACATGATTGCATGTACAAACAGCAAGTAATTATAACAGATCATATTTGTCCAATCAAATCGTAGAGTACTGTATACCAATAAAGTATCTGTTCATCCATTGTAAGAAAACTGTCAATCTTAGTTCTAACATATGAGTAAGCAAATCAAACTTCTGGTCAACCTGGTCTAAGAAAATAGTGTTAATGCATCATTTGAAAAATGTAAAAGTTATGACAATAATATGTTTTATTATACCTTAGTTATCTTTTTCTATAACAAATGATCATACAATATTTATACTATTTTTCCATTTTCAAAGATTTGACTATTTTCCCTCATTAACATATCTTTTGTCTGGTGTTTCTTTCAGTATAATAAAACACTTACTGACTGGATATTCGCGGAATAGTAAGTTATTGTCCCCTCAGATACAACTATTGCCCTCAGCTACGCCTCGGGCAATAGTTGTACCTCGGGGACAATAAACTTACTATTCCACTCATACCCAGTCAATAAGTATAAATTATTAATGTATTTATTATACAAGGTATGTTGTGAAGAACATTTGAAGCAATAGGGTCTGTAAGTTTCGTCATGTGACACCGTGATTTCACGATAAAAATGAAATTTGAAAACATTTCCCGCTAAGATATGATGTTTACAGGTTATGGCGTTCAAAATTTTGTTTGAAACATTATGTGTGTTTGTTAAAGATGTAGCTTCTGGGTACAATTTATGTGCCCAGAAGTTGAAAAATTGAACGAGACTTACAGGCCTTATAGAAACACTGCTTATAACTACTTGCTGTTTATACTAACATGACTTTTTTCCTTACTTGTGTCTGTAAAGGAGACTTGTCTTCTGTATTCATCAAAATTTGAGAGATAATAAATTATTACTTGTAAAAAACTCATGCCAAATATAACAAAATTTGTTAATTCTTAAAAATTTTAAGTTGGTCACCTGAGATGTGCTTTTAATTATGATTATAGTATTGATTGATTGATTAGTTAGAGTTTAACGTCCAATGAGCAATATTTCAGCTATATCAGGACGAGAACAAGTTAATCAATTCAAAACAAATTGTAAGTAAAAGAAGAAAGAAATAAAGGTGGAAGGGACAACCGGGGCAATGACTTTTGATTGCCACTGGAAAAGGGGAGAAATGGGTAGGGGCAGGAAATTTAGCCTTCTATACGACACCCAGTGCGTCTGCTCTCTTTAGAGAAATATAGAAGGGGTCTTTATACTGCATGGAGCGTGGCGTTTCTCCACACAGTTTGGCTACAATGGTTCGCGGTCAGGCTTTCCGTATTATGACCTGACTACCCCGCAAAGACAGGGCATTCCCCTATCCACCACCTGGGGACGCGCCCGGCAGCTCTGTAGCCAAAGCATGACTTTTTATCATTTCCAAATTGAATATAATATTTATATAACATATTTCTCCTTATTAAGATCAGCCATAAACATGTTTTATGTTTCCTATACAAACCACAACACCTCTGTTTAAGGGGGTAGACCTGGGTAGGCCTAAAATTTTCCAATCGTTTAATTTTTTTTATTTTACAGTATTTAATCTTTAGGTGTCCATATAAACTTTGAGCAATTTTCAACAATTTTTACTGTTCCGTTTTGTGTCTAGTGGTAATCAAAGATGGTATGTTTATTCATATTATTTGGTCTGTTCAGGACTTGCTTCTTGTCTATAAAATAGGCTCTAATTGAAATTGTTTGATATAAAATTATCCCAAATGCAAAATTTAGTAGTATAGACAGGTGTGAAAGGAGGCATGAAATATAATGATAAATTTCAATAGTTTGAACTGAAATACATGGGTGATTTCGGCCATATAGACTGAAAAGTTTACCAAATTTTTATCAGTATTAAACACTTCTTGTAAAAAACTGAGTCGTTTAATTTTCACCAAAAACTGAGAATAGAAAGGAAATAATTTTATGTAAGATATACTTAAATTTTAGAAAAATCTACCATTGCATTTTTTCAAAATTTAGAATAAAATAGGCAAAAATCAATAAAATTCCTGAAACTGTGCTTCAAATTACCTACCTTGAAAGAAATCTGAGTTTTACATATTTTAATTATATTTAGATATCATTGCATATTATGTAGAGTATGTGCTAGTAATTAATAACTGGATGTTAGGTAGTGATTTACATGACAGGAAAAATATTTATTTGATTTATTATTTTTGTTTTTCAATTTTGAAATCTTAATTTTACCTTTCACAATGCTGTAATTTATTTATGTGAATACTAAGAAAGTGAAAAACAGAGTTATCTACCCATACCCTAGGTCTACCCCTTAAATAATGTGTATTTTGTTAACACAGTTTGCATATTTCTCTTACTATCTTGTGTAATGATCAAAATTTATTCACTTAGCATTTAGAAAGATTGGAACAGAGTACATGTATTTAAATAGCAGAATTTTATGTTGTGCATTTAGTTTTGTTTTAAAAACGTTGCATTTTTTTGTTTTTTATTTATAAAATCATCAATTGGTGAATGAATGTATTTTGTTTATATTCTGCCCTGTTAAGTTTGTGGAAGTAAAATTTAATGGTATAGGAATTAAAGTGTTTATATTCTGCCCTGTTAACAGTGTTTGTGGAAGTAAAATTTAATGGTATAGGAATTAAAGTGTATAAGGTAGAATTAAATAACTTGTTATTGACTGGCAATGCAGGCTTTATATATGCATGGATTTCAGTTATAGCTTAAATCAATTACAGTCTTACTTTGATTGCTCGAACACCATAGGGATTAATGAAAACATTTCGAGCTCGAGGGATGTTTGATCTATCCAGGTCAAACTATGTTTAAACTTGAATAAAGGGACCAGAAAATGGGTTGGGGACATCCATGGTGTTCGAGCTATTGCAGTTTGAGCCATGGAAGTTCTGTTGTACTGCAGATGTCAACCAGATGCCTGATTCAGCTTCAAATTTGAAGATCTGCTTTTTGGACTATTTTTGAATGAGGAAGTAGATCAGAAAAAAGAAAAGCAAGCTCAATCTTTTGTCTCTTTCAAGGTTTTTTTTTTTTATTATTCAGGATTTCATTATTCGTATCCAAGTTGAACCTAGTAGTAATTGCTCCATAATTGGTTTGACTGTTGCAAAATGTATTAGGATTTGACAACAGGAGACAGTCTTACAGTAAAATAATACACCATTGGTTAATTCAGAGAAATAGAAGATAAATATAATTGAATTTAGACGGCTGAAGCTGCAATAACTCTAACACCATGGATGTCATGCACCCTATGGCTTTGTTCAAGATTAAACATAGTTTGACCTCATGGTAGCTTGAACACCCCTGTAGCTCAAATAGTATATGGAGTTAATGCACGCTTGTGGTAGAAAAAACACTTTTATTGTTGTTCCCCATCTGTTTTCACCTGGTTCTTTAGTGTTCACGTTATCAAAGGTCTACTGTAGTCTTTTTAAAGATTTAGCATACGGATAAAGAATTCATATAGCAATTTTTAGCCGAGTTGCGACTAAGTCGAACTGGGCTTATAATTTGATTTATCGGTAGTTTGTTTGAATTTCCTTTGATCTACATCCTCAAGTAACACCTATAACAACTCCTTCAAAACTCCTATCTTTTCTTTGTCAATCAACCAATCAAGATTCTATAGAAATCTATTGTATACCAATATTTAAAAAAGGGGCCAAAAAGGGCAAAATTGGGTGTTTTCACATATTTGGCTGTAGAATATTTATTATTTATCAGATTTTGATGGGGTTTCTTTCAGTGTGTTCCTGAGGAAATTCCCTATCAGAAGTATGTCATCGGATTTGACGTGGCACTTACCATTAATGAGATAAATTGGGCCCAAAAGGGGTGAATTTCAAAAAAATTTTTTTTTTTATTTTTAGTTCGATTTTGATGCAGTTTTTTGCAATGGATTCTAAATGAAAAATTGATATAGTGCTGCACCATCAGCAGCATTATATCAATTTTTCATTTAGAATCCATTGCACCATATTTTAAGAATCCATTGCACCATATTTTTAGAATCCATTGCACCATATTTTTGATAACTTGTTATCTTTCCGAGCTATGAAGGGCCAAATGGGGCCAAAATTGCAAACATGCAGATTACCTTAAATTTTTATTTTTCATCCGATTTCGATGGGATTTTTTTCTTTGGGTTCCTCTTGTTGTAAGCTTTCAGATTAATGGCAACAGATTTGACGTCGCTCTTTCCGTTTCCCAGCTATTAGGGTTCAAAGGGGCCGAAATTGGAATTATTGAAAATATGTATAGTAGTTATTTTTAATCTGATTTCAATGGGGATTTTTTTCTTTAGATTCATCTTGATATATGCTATGAGTAGTATGTCAACAATTTTAATGTTCTTTAGTTTGTGTCCAGCTAATTACTGTGTCAAGCTCCTTATTGTGTCCATCTAGTTACTTTGTCAAACTCTTAACTGTGTCCTTATTCACTTTAATTACACTTATTCAAATTTCACTGGTCGACATGCTGCGGTTGTATCATGCTGCGCTCGGCGTAGCCCTTTATTTGCAAATTACTCGAAAACAGTTACAGATATCAAAAATCTGACAGGTGTACAAATGATCAGCATAATGAGATCTACCCACTGTGCTATTTTGAAGAAAATCTGAAAACCCGTCTGGGAGTTATAGCCCTTTTTCCGTAAAATTTTCAAAATTTTTGCATTTTTTATTTTTTATTTCAAAAAGTGTAACAGATAGAGGTCAAGTGTAGATTGCAAAAATGTTCAGCATATCAAGATCTACCTACCCTGAAATTTTGAAGAAAATCAATAAACCCTTGTAGGAGTTATTGCCCTTTTTTCATAAAATTTTTAATTTTTTTTATTTTTTGTCTTTTATTTCCAAAACTATAGAAGATGAAGATTAAGTGTAACATGATGAAATGTTTGCCATGCTGTGGTGACTTCAAAACTGGTGTTGAAAATAGTTTGTTGACCGCCATTTTCAAAATGGCCTCCAAAAAAGGCGGGAAAATTCAACATTGTCCGATTTCAATGACATTTGGTTTCCAAATAGGTATTGATGTTGCAACTTTAATACTGATGTTTAAAATTGTTTGTTGACCGCCATTTTCAAAAAGGCTGCCAGAAAAGGCGGGAAAATTCAACATTGTACGATTTCAATGAAATTTGGTTTCCAAATAGGTATTGAAGTCACAACTTCAAAACTTATGTTGAAAATTGTTTGCTGACGGCCATTTTCAAAATGGTTGCCAAAAAGGCGGGAAATTAAACATTGTCCTATTTCAATGAAATTTGATATCCAAATAGATATTGATTTTGTGACTTCAAAACTGATGTTGAAAATTGTTCCTATTTCAAAACTGGTGTTGAAAGTGGTCTTTAGTAAGAACTTTTTTTGTCAAAAAAGCCCAACAAAGAAATGTAGTAAAACATGATCAGACTTTAAGTACTGTTCAAGATATTGGTGGTGTTCAAGGTACTTAAGTTTGAGAGACTGATGATAAACTGTATAACTTATAATGTTACCACAATTTTGGCAACTGAAAGCCAGGTGAGCGATACAGGCTCCTGGGAGCCTCTAGTTTGAATTACCGATAAAAGAAAAATAGGAAATTTTGTTTTTGATATGGACTTTATCATGGCGTAACGCATCAAGCTCGCCCTAGCGGGCTCACTAGATACTGGCCGTGATAAAGTCTGTATCAAAAGCAAAATGTCCTATATTCCATATGAATGGTGTCTGGGCGTCCAGCATCAACTTTTGGTTTCCGCATTATATCTTGAGAACTACATGTCATATGTAAATGAAACTTTGCACAGACATGAGTTATGATTAGATGAGGAAACCTGATTTTGAGGTTTGTGCGACAAAGGTCAAGGTCACAACTTCTAAAAATAGAACAAAATGTGACTTATCGGTTTCCACAAAATATCTCCAGAACCACATTACACATCAAAATGAAACTTAGCATAGACATGAGTTATGATTAGAAGAGGAACCCTATGGATTTGTGCGACAAAGGTCAAGGTCACAACTTCTAAAAATATATAAAAAATTAAACATTTCAATAAAGACTAAAATCACATGTTTGGTTTAATTTGATAACAAAAATAGCTGAAAAAAAGTTTTATTGTTCATACAAAGGTAGTTTTTATATTGCTAGAACATGTAAATTCCTTTCATAGTTCTTATTATTTACACCAACACACTTTTTTTGGGTTGTCAATAACTTTAAATAAGATATTATGCAAAGTCAAATTAAAAAAGGGAGGTAATAAAACTAAGGGAGGTAATTAATTTAATGTGAAGAAGTATTTAATATTATTAGGTCTTTTGCAATGTCAAATACATTTGTTTATTCTGAATTTTTGTAAATTATTGATTTCAGTAATATGTATTACCTTAATTATATGGGGAACCCCTGCCCAAATTGTTTTTTGGAAGGTGGTCTGAAATTGGTTGTAATGGATAGTGCAGCTTTCAGTTGCCATGGAAACCAAACCAGAACACTGAATCTTTGAAAAAAAAGTATTCTGCTACATATTTTTGACACATTATTAATTAGATTACATTGTATAAGGGAAACCCCTGCCAAATTTTTTTGATGAAAGGAGGGCTCGGAATGTTTTGATTTCAGCAATATTTATTACCTGGATTATAAGGGGAATCCTGCCCTAATTGTCCCCCGCCGCACTGCGACGGTGGGACATAGTAATGGTCTGCGTCCGTGTGTCCATCCGTCCGTCCGTCCGTCTGTCTGTCACACTTTCTTGTGGACGCAACTCCTCGGAAACCATGTATTGGATTATGTTCAAATTTTGTAGGATTGTTAGTCACTATATGTACTAGATCATATCGCACCGCCATTTTGATTCATCAATTTTTATAGGAGTTATGGGACTTTGACGATTTTGTAGCAATACTATACAAATGGAGATCTTGTGGACGCAACTCCTCAGAAACCGTGTGTTGGATTTTGTTCAAATTTTGTAGGATTGTTAGCCACTATATGTCCTAGATCATATTGCACCGCCATTTTGATTCGTCAATTTTTATAGGAGTTATGGGACTTTGACGATTTTTAACAATACTATACAAATGGAGATCTTGTGGACGCAACTCCTCGGAAACCGTGT
>MJUU01041315.1:60789-73518 GCA_002080025.1 Modiolus philippinarum
AAATGGCCGCAAAAAAGGCGGGAAAAATCAACATTGTCCGATTTCAATGAAATTTGGTTTCCAAATAGGTATTGATGTCACAACTTCAAAACCGATGTTAAAAATTGTTCGTTGAATGCCATTTTCAAAATGGCCGCCAAAAAAGGCGGGAAAATTCAACATTGTCCGATTTCAATGAAATTTGGTTTCCAAATAGATATTGAAGTTGCGACTTCAAAAATTGATGTTGAAAATTGTTCGTTGAACGCCATTTTCAAATTGGCCGCCAAAAAGGCGGGAAAATTCAACATTGTCCAATTTCAATGAAATTTGGTTTCCAAATAGATATTGATGTTATGACTTTAAAACTCATGTTTGAAATTGTCATTGCCCGCCATTTACAAAATGATGTTTTGACTTCAAAACTGGTGTCGAAAGTGGTCCTTAGCAAGAATGTTTTTTGTCAAAAAATATAGTAAAACATGATCAGACTTTTAAATACAGTTCAAGATATTAGTGGTGTTCCAGCTACCAAAGTTTGAGAGACTGAAGTTCAACTGTATAACTTACAATGTAAGCTTGATTGTCGTATTGTGCTTCATAGTTCTCTTCACAGTATAAGAAATATGTTTAAACTAGATTAAAAAGGGGAACCCTGCCAAAATTTTTTTATGGAAGGGGGACTTGGAATGTTTTGATTTCAGCAATATGCATTATCTGAATTATAAGGGGAACCCCTGCCAAATTTTTTTTTTGAATGATGGTCTGAAATTGGTTGTAATGGATAGTGGTGCTTTAAACTACCGTTGAAACTGCTGAATCTACTTGCCCAATTGGAACCATACTTGGTGACAACTGTCCATAGTTGGTACCTATCGAAGAATGTGTCTGGTAAGTCTGCATGTATTTCAAGATGGCTGCCAGCGGGAGACATAGTTTAACATTGGACCCTATGGGAAAAACACATTCAAAGACATTCTTTTCTGAAACTACTAGGTCAGTTTTAATCAAACTTGGTCACAATAGGCCATTAATGGTCTTCTTAAAAAATTATGTCTGACAAGTCTGCACCTCATCCAAGATGGCGGCCAGTGAGGACCATTGTTTTACATTGGATCCTATGGGGAAAACACGTTCAAAGATTTTCTCCTTTGAAACTTCTAGAAAATGAGACACTTTAACATTGGGTTACTTTGTACTGCAGTTTATGCCAGTCATGGATCAGATGAGCTATACAGGCTCTTGAGAGCCTCTAGTTTTCTTTGAATTCCTCTTGATATAAACTTTCAGTAGTATGTCAACGGATATTGCGTAGCTCTTACTGTTTTCGAGCTACAAGGGGTCAAAGGGGCCTAAATTGCAAGTTTTCGAAATATGTGAAATCTTTATTTTTCATCGGATTTCAATAGGATTTTTACTTTGGATTCCTCTTGATGTAAGCTGTCAGTAGTATGGCAGCGGATTTTGCATAGCTCTTACTGTTTTCGAGCTACAAGGGGTGAAAATTGTAATTTTTCGAAATATTTGAAATCCTTATTATTCATCGGATTTCGATCAGATTGTTTTCTTTGGATTCTTCTTGATATACCGTATTCGACCTTATTAGTGCCCCTGGTCCAATAAGCGCCCCCTCACCATATTTCAAAGTTAAAATGCACAAGTGCCCCCTCAAAACTCCCAAACTGCCAAAATTTACTTACATTTATTTGCCGATGTACGAGTTTTGAGGAGGTATATTATCGCCGTAATTTTAAGAAATATAATGTTTACATACTTCCCACGACTCCTGAGTAACCATTTCTATTCATTTATGTCAAATTCACATGACTGAATACTATTACTTTCTCGTTTTACCACAATTTAAGCAATCAGAAGTTAAAGACGCATTATAGAACTTAATAACTATACCGGTAGTGGACATGCATAAAATCTGGTTTTACCGATTTTATTAAGCTCCCCTGTTTTTCAATTTTCTAAGTGCCCTGGGCGCTTATTGGGTCGAATATGGTAAGCTTTCAGTAGTAAGTCAACAAATTTGGCTTGGCTTTTCCCGTTTCTGAGCTAAAGGGGCCAAAGGGGCCAAAATTGCAACTGATTCAAGCTCTTTATTGTGTCCATTTAATTACTGTATCAAGCTCTTTACTGTGTCCTCATTCATTTTGAATTACACTTGTTCAAATTTCAGTATTCGACATGAATGGTGGTCTGAAATGGGTTGTAATGGATAGTTGAGCTTACAGCTACCATGGAAACCAACCCAGAACACTGAATCTTTGAAAAAAAAATATTCTGCTTCATATATTTCTTCACAATATCAGTAATATGTATAACCTATCCCCTTGCCAATTTTTTGAAAGGGGGCTTGGACTTCAGCAATATGTATTATATTGATTATTAGGGGAACCCCTACCCAAATTTTTTTTTTTTTTTTTTTTTTTTGAGAGGTGGTCTGAAATGAGGTGTAATGGATAGTGGAGCTTTTGGTTGCCATGGAAATCAAACAAGAAAACTGAAATTTTTAGAAAAAAAGTTGTTCTGATACATACTGTTACGATTTCAGCAATATTCCAAAAATAGATTTTAAGGGGAACCCCTGCTCAAAGTTTTTTTTGGAAAGGGACTCGGAATGTTTTGACCTCATGCAACTATCAGCAAATTTTAGCCAAGTTACGACAAAGTCAAACATTTTGCGAAAGTTCCATTATAGGTCTCTGATTGAAATAAAAAAATTCATATGCTTATGCGCAAATATTTGCATATCAGTTGATGTACTTATGAAAATAACAAATATTTACAACTTGGCTTTCGCATGTTTGGTGCCTTTTGTGATTTTTTGTAAATTTTGTTTGAAACTAAGGAGTATCTTCCTCAAGCAAAGCTCTGTCCTTAACTAATTATGGCTTTACATTTACCGGTAGATCAAAATTGTTATTTGTTCTCAATGAGTTTTTAAACATCTTTGAGTTGAAGGTCTTCCAAACGTTTAGATTTTATCTGCACTGAAGAGACATAAGTTGTCTGAATGCGCATATGCAAAACTGAATTTACAGTTACTTCGGTATCAACTTATTTGTAAAACTTGCTGTGTACTTTGATGTTTATATTTAGAAAACAGGGATTACTTTGTCTGACATGTTTGATTTCTGGTTTTCCTTGTGTGTGAGTTTTATCTGCTTTGATGGACATAAATTTATTAATTGGCAATATGCAAAGCTAAAATTTACTACAGATTGGTATTAAGTTATAATATTACAACTTGGTAAATGGGTCTAAAAACAAGATACTGTTGAAGTATTTTTATTCATGGACATCAATTTTTGTGGTTTACATAAATATCACCAATTCGTGTGTGCTTAAGAAATGCATTTTGTTGGAAATTTGATTTCGTGGTTCTAGCGAACCATGAAATCCATGAAAATTGGAATCCCACAAACAATAGTATAGTCAAGTTGTTAACAATGTTGGTAAAAATTGCAAGATTACCTAGAATATATTATAAAACTAGGAAAATCTCGACGGTATAAAATATATTGAGTGTAATTTGATATTTTGCCTCATCACAAGACATATTTTCCAGAGACTGATACTTGCAATTTATTTTATGCAATATAGATAACATTCTATACTTTTTTTCTCAAACACAAAACACCTGAATAGTTTTCCTATTTTGATGAGAGGATTATAATTTTATAACAATCTAATGGCTTACTAGAATACAGCAAGTTTTTAATAATATTTTGATAATAAACCTAATGTTTTACTAGATGGCCCTGAATATAGTCTAGTACAATGTAATAACGTGGAAGCAGTAGGAATGATGTCAGCTGATGGTACTAGGAGTGATTCAGACGAGGAGTGTATATTACAGTCCAACCTTACCAGACCACAGCCGGATTGGAATGTTATTTTGTGACAGAACTGAGAGTGGATACATTGTAATGGTGCAGGAGTAAAGTTTACATTGTTTCATCATGTAGGATGCACTGTGTGTGTGTGATAGGGTGTAAAAATAACTAGTCAATGAAGTCATAATAAGGTCTGTAAGTCTCGTCATGTGACACCAAGAAATCACGATAAAACTGCAATTTGATAACGTTTCCCACCAAAATATGACGTTGCAGGATTATGAAGTTCAAATGTTTTGCTTTAAACGTCATATGTTTTTGTTTAAAATGCAACTTCTGGGTGCAAGTTTTGGTCCCGGAAGTTCCAAAATTAGACGAGACTTACAGGTCCTATTGTATGCTTACATTTTCTTACTTTATCAAATAGTTCATAATAAATTAAAACATTGCCAGTAAAAGACACATATTTACACATTGATGGCTATATTTACACATTGTTTGCTATCTACACATTATGTAGACTATTTACACATTATAGGCTATTTACACACTGTCATTCAATTCAGTATATCCTATTCACGGCCACAGCTTTCTAAATATTAGCCAAAAAGGGGTAGGGTATGGAAAAACAAATCCCCAAAAATACCTTATCAGGAAACATAGCTAAAAATGCATTTTGATCATCTCCGATTAATTTCCAACAACATATGGAACACTTTTCCTTCACAGGGTTCACAAAGGTCAGGTCACTGCGCAGGGGTTACCACTTTTTTTTTTTTTTGCAATTTGATGAGATAATTTTTCCTTCTCTCCCTTTCTCTTCCTTCTGTCTTTTAGTCGTGTATTTTCTCTGTCATTTGAACCAGACATTGTCTTTGTGTGTAAAGAAGGAAAACAGTTGATAAAAGGACGATACTCGGATCTGGGAAAATTCAGTTTTTGAGGCAAGTTCAAGGCTGTGCCATTTTAACGGCGCTTGGCGCAAATTACTGTTTCCATGTCACTTGAAAGTCTGGACACCGTAGTTTTCATTGATATCAAATATGTCTTCATTTACTTTCCAAGGGCCCATACAGAGATGCCAAACATTAAAAAATTACCATTACACATTTTTACGCTCTGGCTGCTGATTGGATATATTGCTTACAGGTTTGAGGGCTTGTTTTAGCCTTAGCTTATCTTTTCAATGATATTTTATTCCTGCCTGTTTATTTATTATCTACCTCATATATTTACTAGTAGAGACATGCTTTTTGAACTTTTGTCATCCCTGTGTGTCTGTCAGTCTGTGTCATATATACTTTGTTATCCTTGGCTGAGCAAAAACTGATGTACACATGAAATGGGAGATAATTTACTGTCACTACCACATATAATCAAACACAGAGAAATATTTGTTGCATTCAGCTTAGTATTATCTTACTGAAATTGTAAGGGGGTAAGGGGTAGGAACTTAGTAGGTTCTTATGTTGATTATAATTTGTTATCATCTGCTTAAAAAGAAATGAAAATGTTTAGGCCTTTCAAACTATCATTCTTACTTATGAAACTTTGTCCATAAGTGTTTATATGCAATGCTTTCAAACTTTTCTCATGTAAATCTTGGCTTGATATCTTTTGAGTGAAACATTAAGAAATTCATAAAATTGATGGAGTAAAATATTTTTAGATTTTATAACTTTTCAAATTGCCAATACAGAATCAGATGATTTTGTGTGAAAAATTAGCTTCCAACATAAAATAACTTACAAGAATACTTCCTTTGAAGATTTTAATAACAATAGTTTTTTATGACAGTCGCTATATTATAACTTGAGTTTTATTTGTCCAGTAATCTTTGGGTGGCATAAGTTTGTTTTCAATGTGTAATTTACTGTACTATGGAATTTTATAACATGTTTTAGATGATACATGCTAGTCTCTTATTTATTAGATCTGATTTAGTTTGGTGCTATTTTTTATATAATTTGTTTTATTACTACTACCAGGAGTAATGAAGTGGTTAGAAAGGAAGTGTAGAATTTTCATGTGTTGTTCAAGCATTAATACTTATAACATCTAGTATTTCAAGAACAAAATATTTTAATTTTTTATCAGGAGAACGAATTATAGTTGAATGTATTTATGTCTGAATTTTAAAAAGAAAGTCTAAATTGGTAATAAATCTATGAACTTCAGTGAGCTATGTTAAAGATTAACAGATATGTCACCAATGAAGAGTTTTTTCCCTAAATATCATAGTCAGAGACCACTTCATTGCTGATGGTTGTTATAAACATATTTTATATATTGTTATAATTATGGTTTTATTATGGGAGCCATATAATGTTATCGTTGTCTGTTATTATGCCTGTCCATTATTCTGCTATTTTGTTTATCCATCATTGTGAAATTGACAGTTTCCAGAATTTTTTAAGACCAGTTGAGATATTGAATAGATATTTGGTATATTAGTATATCTTGATGAGTCAAAGTTTGAGGTGATTCAGTATATTTTTGTAGTTGTTGCCTTTGCAATTTAAATTTATAAAATTAAAATTTTTCCGTGACTTTTTAAACACTGCCACAGATATTGACTTAATGTTGGATTTTACCCATATGACTTAAATATCGAGTTTTCAGTTTGATAACTATATGCAATATTTTTGTTCATCTGGCTTTAAATATTTTACGAAAGGATATGGAGTAAATGAACATGAGACCATAACACATATGTTAACTCCAACTGCAATAATTTTAATGAGCTGTATGGCCATTTCGGAAATTCATTCCTCATCAGCAGCACTAGAACCCAAACAAAGGCAATCCATAATTTCAAAAAGTGTTTAAAATGCATAAAACCAAACGAAATCCGAATAATCAGTAATATTAAATATAGTTAAGGACAAAACTACGATGGAGGGAGTTAATCCTTAGGTTTTAGAATTTACATAAATTTAGATAATAGTTATTGGACAAAGTGTACACACGAGATATTATCTCATGTACAAGTACACCCTTGAAAGCTTTTGTAATGGCCTATCTGTCATTAAAAATATTGTTGACATTGTTTGACTTGGTCACAATAGTCTTTGGTTAGTTCTCTTTAAAATTGACTTGGGTAAATATGAATTGAATCTGAGATGGATGACATTAAGGAACATATTATAACCTCATTCATCTAGTTGCAAAAGAAAAGTGCTTTATTTAATCCATTAGTCCTGTCCATGCCTGTGTGACCCTAAAATTGTTCAAACATTTGCAGTTCTTGAGGATGTAATGAGCAGATATGCATATGCAATGAATTTAGGCATATCAGCACAACTGAAACTGCTCTAAAACATTCACAATTATTAAGACAAAATATGCAGATATGCGTATCAAACAGAGAATTATTATTTAACTTTTTTCTTACCCTTTTTATGCCCATTATATGAATCTAGAAATATGACCTGGAATTACTACTGAAACATTTTGTAAATGCAAGTCCTGAAATTCAGCAAAATGTAATAAAACTTTGTTGTTTAAAGCATATAATAAGTATACCAACAAGATAGTCTGATCCTCATTTTTGAGATAGAATTATGCTTTTTAAAAAAAAATTTTAACCAAATAACTACTGCAAGAGAGTCAGCTCTTCTTCTGTCAAGGCATTCCACTGAATATCTTGGATGTTTATAGCTAATTTGTTTGATTTTCAATTGTTCCCGATCGACGATATTTCTATTATCACTGCACTGCACTGATATGAACATATTATCGTCAATCTGTATGGAACGTTAGCAACAGCGTATTAATACGACGTCGCGTGACGTTCAGTGAAAAAAAATAATCCCAAGAAAGTAAGCGCTATATTTAACCAAAAATTATTTGTTTAATCTAAAAAGTATTTCTGTAGCAAAAGAAACATATATCTGGTATATATCAATAACAGAATTAGCGATAAAAACACTATTAGTAATTTGTTTTGCTTGGATGGATTTCTCAGCCTGCATTGCATCTCATGCTAACACACTCAATGCGATACAAGCTGAGAATTCCACACTCGCAAACCAAATTACTAATACATGTAGTATATAATTATTGTTATTAAGAATTTCAGTGTTAGGGGGCTTCCAATTGTGAAATATATGTCAAATTGTATTCAAAGCATCAACACTCTTTGTAGAGATATAGGCAAGATCAGCTGTAAAACTACATGCCCAGTGGATGAGAAACTTGGTAAAAATGTTCCTTTTATAATTTTTCCCAGGTAAAATTGTTTCCAGTAGGTCCATTTATAATCCGTAATAGCTGACATTGTTGATTCTGCTTTAAATTTCACTTATTGGGGAGAGAGATCTTCACTGTTCCATCATAGCAAATTGAAACAAAACTTTCCACAATGTTTCACCATTTTACATCCAGCAAAAAACATAGTTTATTACTGGCTTTTAAGGGAAACATCATAAAAACCAAAGTCACTCGCCAGTAGACGATAATTAGTCATTTCCATTCAAAAATCATTCAGTCTCATGATTGTTTGAAGATTGCCCTAAAATGACCCTGTGGTGATTACAAAAATGATTTACAGTAAAACCTCTGGACAAGTTGAATATAAACTCCATGATGATACAGCTTGTATTATCATATTCTTACTTGTTCACCAGAGTTCAATTTGTCAATATAATTTTAACCACTAGGATGGGACATACTATAGTATATAGATATGTTTTGAACTATCTGCTATCGATGGGCCAGATGAAGGTTTTAGTGAGCATTCTAACACAAAAAGCACTATTTAAGAGAAGGAGAGGGGTTTTACTTCAAAACTTTGAATTTCTTCACCATCAAGATATCGTTTCTAACAACCTAATAGTATTTATAGACAACATATATAACTAAAATCATGTTTGTAACAGTTGTGAAAGAGAACTAAGAAATTTTCTATTCAAACTTGTACTTTAAGGAAAGTTTATAAGGAGTGCTTATAAAGATATCAAGATTAATTACATATGCTGACCAGTAATATTTCGGTACTGTATGAGAAGGTGTTATATATTTATGTCAGTATATTGTTAATGTAAGTATACATGTAATTGTTAATAAATCTTGTCAATTACTATCAGACAACTTTTTCTTGTTCTTTTGGTAATATTTATGCTTTAATCCCGAAAGCAATTCTTTCAAACCATGAACACTTATTGAGTGGGATATAACACGATAGCTATCCAGACCACCCAAGTCTTCGCTTATCTATTGAGTGAGATTTATTACCAAAGCTCCATACCATCCACAATTCATTACCCATAAACTTTTACCACTTATCGAGTTGCATATATCACCAGAGCCTTTAAGACCATCCAGAACCCTTTGCTTACAAATTTTGACCACTTAGCAAGTTGCATATATCACCAAAGCCATTGAGACCATCCAGAACCCTTTGCTTACAAACCTTGGTTACTTATTGAATTGCATATATCATCAAAGCTATAGGGACTGTCCAGAATCCTTTGTTTACAAACTTCGACCACTTATTAAGTTGCACATTTTACCAAAGCCATTTTGACCATCCATAATCCCTAGCTTACAAACCTTGGATACTTATCACCAAAGCCGTTGAGACCATCAGAATCTTTTGCTTACAAAGCTTGATCACTTTTTGAGTTGCAGAAATCACCAAAGCCATTGAGGCCATCCAGAATCCTTTTCTTACAAACCTTAATTAGGCACATATTGAAGTGCATATATAACCAAAGCCATTGAGGCCGTCCAGAATCCTTTTCTTATAAACGTTGGGTTCCTATTGAGTTGTATATATCATCAAATCCATTTTGCCATCTAGAATCCTTTGTTTACAAACCTTGACCACTTTTTGAGTTGCATATACCAAAAAAACATTGAGACCACCCAGAAGTCTTTGCTTACCAGCCTTCAGCACTTAATGAGTTGCATATATTATCCATGCCATTGTGAATTTCAGATTGTTTTGCTTATAAACCTTGACCACTTATTGAGTTGCATATATATAACCAAAGCCATTGAAGCCATCCAGAATACTTTGCTTACAAAACATGAGCACTTATTGAGTTGCATATATCTCTTAAGCCATTGATACCACCCAGAATCCTTTGCTTACAAATCTGGGGAAATATGAATTGAATATACTAGTATATTAGCCTAAAAAAGAAATGATACCAAGATAATAAATATCATAAACTCAAAAGTATAAACAGTTGAGGAAAAATTTAATGTTTCAATAAAAGATGAGGTGTATGAAAATTATACTACAGAAAGAAAATTCTGGCAGATGCCATCAAACGTCGCACTCGGGATTTCATGAATAAGCTCATTTCACTACTTTAATTCTGAATATGCGACAATTTCATAAACATGTTGGTTTTAAGATTGATTTTTGTGCCTAAGTCTAAGACCAGGAGGTTGAGAATAGTTTGATTAGCTGTATGTCTCCTCAAGATCTAAAAAACAAGAAAACAAATTAACAAATTACTGGCTAAATTTTTTCTATGGATTTTTTTCTTGAATGTCGTTTAAGGTAGATAGACGGTGTTGTGCTGGGCAATTCATTCGCACATTAGAAAAATAAAGAGTCTGATAAGGATAGGTTTGATTTTCGGACCGGAACAGTAATTTGAAGGTTTTTCCTTTGTGACGTCATAATTGAATGACAGATGCAAAACGTCATATTTCGTTTACTTTGCCCAGAATTAACTCCCTATTCCCGTAATTAATGTTTAGTCTGGAGCCTTTTTAAAATACCTGCGTTAAAAGCATGGTGAGATTTATTGTAACCAATAAATTACATCATAAACTATATGTTCACAAAAATACATAAAATTCTCATGGATAAAAAGTTCATTTCTATTAAGCTAAAAATTGCCTTTCCCTATTTTCCCTGTGCACTCTAAGTAAATTTAGGTGAAAGAATGGCTACAAATGAGCAAACTTTTATCTCAATTCTAGAAAAAGCAAGCATGGTGACCCATACTTTTTATTACAGATTTCGGGTAAGTAGGATTGGTTCTTCAATTGCGCCTACTTAGATTAAAATCTCATGGATATGAATATTACTGTGTATCTACCTTAAAGGCTTTTTCAGGGTACAGTCGGGATGTGTTCGATATTTTCGAAACATAAGTGGAAGAAACAACTGAGAAATGTATGAAAATGTCTATGTATTACCATAGGATACCATCGGATCTACTGTGGACGCTGGCTATCTGCCACTTTGTCCGCCTCTAATGATTCATCTGTCTTATTCGTACGCGACTTTATGTGACATCCGGTGTTTGATCTTATACCTATGTCCATCGTAAAATCATACTTTGCTTCTTGTTGTTTCCAGTGGTTGTCTAAACCAATTTCGAATTCCTTGACCGTTTTAGCTGTTACTACTTCTTCTGGCGGGCTATTCCATATATCAACTACCCTGTTTGTAAAGGAGTTCTTCCTGATATTTGACTTGCATGATTTTTTTTGTTATCTTCTTTAAGTGGCCTCTTGTGCTGAACTGTGTGTTCATTTTAAACATTCCACATGTTGCTTGATTATCATAAATCTCATTTAAAATCTTGAATACCTCAATCATGTCCCCTCTGGCCCTTCTATGTTTTAGTGTTGGCATTTTCAATTTCTCTAGCCTTTGTTTGTAATTCATATTTTTCAGTGTTGGGATTTGTTTGGTGGCTCGTCTTTGTACATTTTCCATTTTTTCAACATCGCCTAATCTAAACGGGGTCCATACTGCTGCCGCATACTCTACGTGTGGTCTAACAAGAGCTTAGAAAAGATATTTAAAGCTTTGTTCATCCAAATGTGTATAAGTTCTTCTGATTAGCCCCATTATACTATTTGCCTTATTTATTTGGCTATTTATGTGGCTACTAAATGATATGTTCATGTCCACCAGTACCCCTATGTCTTTTTCACCTGTTGATTTTTCTAATTTAATATCATCGCCATTGTCATCGTACAAATGGTAATTTTTTTCTTCATTTTCATGTCTAATTGATACAGATAGCACTTTACATTTGTTCGGGTGGAACTTGAGTAACCATTTGTTTGACCAGTTTTGTAATTCATCTAAATTTCTCTGTAATATCTCCTCATCTTGCTTGTCTTTGATTTCCCTATATACCTTAGTATCGTCAGCAAATAAATATGCAGTTGAATTTATGCAATCGGGCATATCATTAAATTATATTACAAATAATATGGGTCCCTGTACACTCCCCTGTGGTATGCCACTAGTCACTTGTTGGTTCTCTGATTCTGGCCCATTTACTATTACTTTTTGTGTTCTGTCTTTCAGGGAGCTCTCTACCCAGTCTATAACGGTTTTGTCAATTTTGTATCTACCCATTTTTTCAGCAATCTCTGGTGGGGAACTTTGTCAAAAGCCTTCATGAAGTCCATATATATTGCGTCAATTTTGTCTCCCTGATCCAATATGTCTGTCTATTTATCCATGACTCTTAGTAACTGTAATGTTGTTGACCTGCCCGAGATAAACCCAAAATTGCTTATTACTGAAGAGCTTATTTTTTAGCATATGGTTGACGATGATTTCTCTGACTAGTTTTTCCATTAGTTTGCAGACTACAATTGTTAAACTTACTGGTCTATAATTTCCTGGTTCTGATTTATCCCCCTTTTTAGTTCGCCTCAACGAAGTTGAGGGGGACTATTGGAGTACCCCCGGCGTCCTCGTCCGCGTCCGCGTCTACGTCTACGTCTACGTCCGCGTCCGCATTTGGGCATATATCTCTGCAACTATGCATGGTAGGATCATCAAACTTTGTATGCAGGTGCATCTTGGGCTATCTCACAGCCTCCAAGAAAATTGGGTCTCTCTGACCTATATTTTCCGCTTGAACGACTTACATTCAAGTTTACGTCCGAGTTCAGATCTCAGTCACTATACATG
>MJUU01041315.1:73713-88525 GCA_002080025.1 Modiolus philippinarum
GTCACTTTGACCTATATTTTACGCTTGATTGATTTACATTCAAGTTTTCGGACGAGTTCAGATCTTAGTCACTATACATGGTAGGATCATGCAACCTTGCATATGCATGCAACTCTGATGGTGAATCGCATCCAGACAAAATTAGGACACTTTGACCTATATTTTATGCTTGATTGATTTACATTCAAGTTTTCTAACTAGTTCAGATCTCAGTCACTACACATGGTAGGATCATGTAACCTTGCATATACATACATCTCTGATGGTTGGTCAGCATCCAGGCAAAATTAGGACACCTTGACCTATATTTTATGCTTGATTGATTTACATTCAAGTTTTAGGACGAGTTCAGATCTTAGTCACTACACATGGTACAATCATGTAACCTGGCATATGCATATAACTCTGATGGTAGATCAGCATCCAGACAAAATTAGGTCACTTTGACCAATATTTTCCGCTTGATTGATTTACATCCAAGTTTTTGGACAAGTTCATATCTCAGTCACTTTACATGGTAGGATCATGTAACCTTGCATAGGCATTCATCCCTGATGGTACATCAGCATCCAGGCAAAAGTAGGTCACTTTGACTTATGTTTTAGTGAGTGATTTATGTCCAAGTTTTCAGGCAAGTTCAGATCTCAGTCACTATACATGGTAGGATCATATAACCTTGCTTAGGCATGCAAATGCGATGTCAACATCCAGTCAAGATTTTGTTACTGTGACAAAGTGCCATAACGAGGCGAACTCTGTAATCGTTGATTACCTATGTTTATATACATAGCTGTTATGTAACCTTCATTCCATTTAGTTGGTACTATTCCTTTACTCATTGATGTGTTGTAAATAATTGTTAGGGCCTAAGTCAGGGCTACACTTAGTTCTTTTAGTAATTTTGGATGTAGGCCATCCGGTCCCGGGGATTTGTGTTGGCATTTAAGTCCTGTAATAGTTTTTGTACATCCTTTTCTTGAAATGTTTTCCCCTCACATTTAAACTCTATATTTACTGGATCTAAACTTGGTACGTCTCCATCAGGTTCTTGCTTGAACACACTACTGAAAAAATTTGCCAATACTTCTGCTTTTTCCTTATCTGTAGCTGTTTTTGTCATATCTCCTTCCTCATTTTTGAATTTTAAATCTGCTATCCCGGTTTTCGTCTTCCTTTTTGAGTTGGCGTATTGCCAAAATTTTTTAGGGTTATTTTTGTCTCGCCCGCGACGAAAGTCGCGGAAAGCGAGACATAGGCGTGCAAAGTATGACGGCGATGGCGACGGCGACGGCGTTAACTTTTACTATATACAGGATATTTTGAAAACCCTTTGATGTAGGAACATCATATTTGGTCCAGTGGTAGTACTAATCAAGTGCTACCTGACGGACATAAAATCATGTGACCTTGACCTCTATTGCACGGTCCAGTGACCACGTTAAGTTTCTCTGATTAGATCCATATCTCAATAACTGCAAGTGGTAGGTCGATGATATTTGGTATATAGGTTGGTCTTGAGTAGTACATGTCAGTCTGTCATATGACTTTTGTCCTTGACCTCAATTTCACGGTCTAGTGACCANGTTAAGTTTCTCTGATTAGATCCATATCTCAATAACTGTAAGTGGTAGGTCAATGATATTTGGTATATAGGTTGGTCTTGAGTAGTACATGTCAGTCTGGCATACGACTTTTGTCCTTGACTTCAATTTCATGGTCTAGTGAACACGTTAAGTTTCTCTGATTAGATCCATATCTCAATAACTGTAAGTGGTAGGTCAATGATATTTGGTATATAGGTAGGTCTTGAGTAGTACATGACAGTCTGGCATATGACTTTTGTCCTTGACCTCAATTTTACGGTCTAGAGACCATGTTAAGTTTCTCTGATTAAGTCCATTTCTCATTAACTATACCTGGTAGGTCAATAATATTTGGTATGTAGGTTGGTCTTGAGTAGTACATGTCAGTCTGGCATATAGCTCTTGTCCTAGACCTCAATTTCATGGTCCAATGAACATGTTAAGTTTTTGTGCTTAGTTTAGTTTCTCAGTAACTATAAGTGATAGGTCAAGGATATTTGGTATATAGGTTGGTCCTAGTTAGTACATGACAGTCTGCTATATGGCTTTTGTCTGTGACCTCATTTTCATGGTTCAGTGAGCATGTTGAGTTCTCAAGTATCTATTAATATATGGTCAATAATGTTTGGTATGTGGGTTTGTCTTAGATGGAACATGACATCCTGCTATTTGGCTTTAGCCCTTGACCTCATTTTCACGGTCTAGTGAACATGTTTGGTTCTCCAGTATCTATATCAGTGGTAGGTCACTGATATTTGGCATTTTGGTTTTTGGTTATATATAACAGTTTGCTATATTGCTTTTGTCAGCCAACATGTTAAGTTTTCTGAATTAGTCAGAGTTTTCACATCTGTTTTGCGACCAAGCAGGGACGGGCGAGACATCAATTTGGGTCCACACTTGTTTGCGTTTTTTGCTATCTCTTTCTCCATATTTGCTTTAGCCTTCCTAACCAGGCCTTTTACTTGGTTTCTTATTTTGACGTATTCCTGATATTTTTTTCCCGTCCCGTGTCTCCATATATCTTTGCCAACATCTGTGTTTCTTCTTGATCTTTCTAACCGTCTTATCATCTAATGGTAGATATTGGTGTTTTTTGGCTTGTTATTTGGCTTTTACGTTTACTCTCGGGATGTATTTCTCTTTAGCATTATTTATCTTGTCCATTACCAGATCGAGCTGTTGTTTTATATCTTTTCCCTTAGGTATCGAGTCCCAGTCAATATTTAGCTCCTTTGCCATATTCTCATAATCACCCTTGAAAAAGTTCCATCTCTCAGATTTATTTTCTTTTAGTTCATAGTAACATCACAAATTCAAGACTACAATGGTCACTATTACCTAGGGGGCTAGAATATGCTATCTCATTTATCATACTATCCTCATTTGTCAATACCAGATCCAACATACTTGGTTTATTATTACCTCTAATTCTTGTTACTTGGTTAACATGTTGAGTTAAGTAGCTTTCTCTAATACTTTCAAGGAATTTATCTTCAAATTTATCGCCTTGGCTTGTCCATGTTTTCCAGCATATTTTGGGGAAAATAAAATCCCCCTGTAATCAGTAGGTGAGAGTATTCCTTGTTTCTAGATACCTCTATAATTATATTATTTAGCTCATCTAGATTTTCTGAGGTACTTTTTGGACTTTTATATATACATCCGACGATTAATTTATCTCTACTACTTAACTTAATACTTATCCATATTGATTCGTCAAAGTTTGATTCAATTTTCACCTCCTCTGCATTCAGATCTTTGTTTACGTAAATTGCTGTACCTCTACCACTTGTTTTAGGTTCGTATTGATAAAGGTTTACAATTAGAAGTTTTACAAATTTATACGCTGTTAAAATTTTTTGGGTAAAAAAATTGATTTTTTTTTAGTTTAAAGCATTTTCAATTTTTTTCGATTCACGTTTTATTTGTATCACTTTCGAGATCGAAATAACCTTTTAATTTTAAACATTTATCCAAACATTTTCCATAAAAAATGTACCTTTTGCAAAAAACAGAACTCAAAATTTAATTTCGTCTTGTGACGTCATTATTCCATATTTTTCGAGAGTTCTTTACAAATAAAATTGCCTATAGAATCTTCTTACTTGCATTAGACTTATATACAATTTTATTCTACGGGTCAAAAACTATTGGTGAAAGAAAAAGGTATCGTTTCTTTTGTGCCTAGTATATCATCAAAGCCATTGAGACAATCGGGTTGTTTTGCTTACAAAGCTTGACCAAGTATTGATTTGCATGCTAGTATATCACTAAAACCATTTAGACCATCAAGAATCATTTGCTTACAAACCTTGGGCACTTATTGAAGTGCATATATCACCAAAGCCATTGAGGCCGTCCAAAAACCTTTGTTTAGAAACTTTGACCACATATCAAGTTGCATATATCACCAATAGAATAAAAAAGATAACATGAAATACCTAAAATGGCCGAAAAACATAGCCACAAGCCGCTGAGTAAATAGGAAATAGGAAGTTTAGTTTAAAGTGAATGTGGACACAGTAAATTAGAGCTTGACACAATAATTAGATGGACACAAAAAGGAGCTTGACACAGTAATTAGCTGGACACAAACATCAACCCTTTTGATCACTTATGAATAAAAAATGGTAAGAGCTACGCAAATTCTTTTGACTACCAACTGTAAAATGGAATAAAAAAGATAACAGGAAACACCTACAATGGCCGAAAAACATAGCCACATGCCAGAAAGTAAATAGGAACTGCACAAGACAAAAACCCACAATAAAAATACAAAAGACAAACATAAACAACGATAGGAACTCGGGACAGCCGGACTTGGTACCGGCACTAGCAAAAGCCAGCGGTAGGGTTAAACCGGTTTATGGGTACCCAAACCTCCCCTTTCTCTGTCCCGTTTCCCTATCGTAGAATAAACATACGAATAAAACCCATACAGGTAGACTACTAACTCCATGACCACAATCTAGAAAAGAAAAATGGGGGGACAAAACGTAATTTTGAAAGATGGGTCAAAGAGTGCTCGCCGCTAAACTGCCGGCTAGCTCAAGGAGCCTAGTCCGCTGGTAAAACACTGTCGCACTACGGAAGGAAAATCAAATTCAAAACTCCCAATGGGTTTGGTAAAGAATCATCATGTATTTCAGTAGACATCGGCAGTATCAGTGAGAGGCCAGTATGTGTGTAAAATCCTCAGGTCACTGGATCCCAAAGCTAATTTAACGGACACGTGCAGAATATCCTGTCGATATCCCCTATTGCGTAAAGAATGTAAGTTACGTCCAAGTTTTTCTGGATTTTTAATCAGTTTCTGGCATTTTTTAACAACATTTCCGTAAAATCGAGGATGGGAAATGCCCTTAGAAATAAGCTGTTTGCGAGTGACATTATATTTAGCTTACATTAAGAGAAATCCAAAGATAAAAATCCCACCAAAATCTGATGAAAAATAGAGATTTCACATGTTTGAAAAATTTGCAATTTTGGCCCCTTTGACCCCTTATAGCTCGGAATTGAAAAGAGCTATGCCAAATCCATTGCCATACCTCTGAAAGCTTACAACTAGAGGAAGCCAAAGAAAAAAATCCCATCTTATCTAAATCCGTCGAAAAAAAATAATTTTAGGTTATCTGCATGTTTGCAATTTTGGCCCCATTGGCCCCTCAGAGTTCAGAAAGGAAACAAGTTATCTAAAAATCTGATGGTGCAGAACCATATTAATTTTTCATAAGGAATCCATTGCAAAAAAATGCATCAAAATCGGACTTAATATGAAAAAGTAAAATTTTCGAAATTTGCCCCTTTTGGGCCCATTTATCTCATGAACGATACATGCCACGGGAAATCCGTTGACATACTACAGATTGGAAATTTGCTAAGGAGCACACTGAAAGAAACCCCATCAAAATCCGATAAATGATAAAGATTCTACAGTTCAATATGTGAAAGCACCCGATTTAATCCTTTTTTGGCCCCTTCTGATGAAATGGGCAAGGCCAGGATCATGAAATTAGAACCAGGGCTTGGGCATATGCCAAGAAACATCATGCTAAAATTTATAAATGATCCGACCACTAGAACAAAGTTATGCTGTCCACAGACACGAAAATACACAACTTTACCCCTTTTTGGCCCCCTTGTTCAGAAACGGACGGGGCCAAAAATCCGAAATTAAAACCCGGGCAAAATTTGTGCCAAGAAACCTCATACTAAAATTTGGAACTGATCCGTCCACTAGAACCAAAGTTATGCTGTCCACAGACTCCGATGCGGACGCCGACGACGACTGGGCCATATAATAATACGACTGCAAATTTTTGCGGTCGTATAAAACCCACAATAAATATACAAAGACAAAGCTATTGGAACCATCCAGAATTCATTACACATAAATCTCGACCACTTATCGAGTACATAAATCACCAGATCAGTTTAGACCATCCAGAATACATACTTACAAACCTTGGACTAATTATCGAGTTGCATATATCATCAAAGCTATAGGAGCCGCCCAGAATCCTTTGTTTACAAACCTTGACCATTTATCGAGAACACCAAAGCCATTGATACCATCCGCAATTCATTACACCTAAACTAGCACCACTTATCGAGTTGGATAACTCACCAAAGACAGTGAGACCATCCAGATTTTTTTTGTTTACAAACCTTTAACACTTATTGAGTTGCATATATCGCAAAATATATTCCAATCATATAGAATACATAGACACCTAACAAAGTGAGACATGTTCAATGCACCTACTGATCATGATATCTCCGGTTTTAGTAGTGATTCACACTTCTAGTACTTGTGGCATTCTTGCTCTTTTTGTAAGATCGCCGCGGTAATTCTCCGTTGACCTATTGTCAAACCCCCGTTGTCAGCGTCGGTGTCAGCAAAACTTTAGGTTTTAGCCCTATCGACATACTGTATCTCACTACTAATTGAGTTCATGTCATCATGTCCAGGATATTACCCTGACGCCACACTTGGTCTCACTACTTATGTCCAGGTTTATACCCTGTCGACACACTGGGTCTCACTACTTATGAAGTTCATGTCATCATGTCCAGGTAAATACCCTGCCGACACACTTGGTCTCACTACTTATGGAGTTCATGTCATCATGTCCAGGTTTTTACAATGGCGACACACTTGGTCTCACTACTTATGGAGTTTATGTCATCATGTCCAGGTCTTTACCATGTCGACACTTGGTTTAACTACTTATTGAGTTCATGTCATCATGTCCAGATTTTTACCCTGTCAACACACTGGATCTCAATTCTTATAGAGTTCATGTCATTTACTATCTCAACACACTTGGTCTAACTACTTATGGAGTTCATGTCATCATGTCCAGCTTTTTACCATGTCGGCACACTGGGTATCACTATTTATGGGGGTTATGTCATCATGTCCAGGTTTTCACCCTGTTGACTCACTGGGTCTCACTACTTATGGAGTTCATGTCATCATGTCCAGGTTTTTACCCTGTTGACTCACTGGGTCGTTCATGTCATCATGTCCAGGTTTTTACCCTGTTGACTCACTTGGTCTCACTACTTATGGAGGTCATGTCATCATGTCCAGGTTTTTACCCTGTTAACTCACTGGGTCTCACTACTTATGGAGTTCATGTCATCATGTCCAGGTTTTTACCCTGTCAACACGCTGGGTATCACTACTTATTTAGCTCATGTCATCATGTCCAGGTTTTTACTCTGTAAACACACTTGATCCCACTATTTATTGAGCTCATGTCATCGTGTCTAGGTTTTACTCTGTCAATACACTAGTTCGGACTACTTATTGAGCTCATGTCATCATGTCCAGGTTTTTACCGTGTCGACAAACTTGGTCTCACTACTTATGTAGTTTATGTCATCATGTCCAGGTCTTTACCATGTCGACACTCTTGGTCACACTACTTATTGAGTTCATGTCATCATGTCCAGAATTTTACCCTGTCAACACACTTGGTCTCAATTCTTATAAAGTTCATGTCATCATGTCCAGGTTTTCACCATGTCGTTACACACCACTTGGTCTCACTTCTTATGGAGTTCGGGTCATTATGTCCAGCTTATTACCCTGTCGACACACTTGGTCTCACTACTTATGGAGTTCATGTCATCATGTCCAGGTTTTTTACCCTGTTGACATACTGGGTTTCACTACTTATGGAGTTCATGCCATCATGTCCAGGTTTTTACCCTGTTGACATACGGGGTCTTACTACTTATGGAGTTCATGTCATCATGTCCATGTTATTACCATGTCGACACACTTGACCATTTATCGAGATGCATCAAAAAAGCCATTGATACCATCCGCAATTCATTACACCTAAACTTGCACCACTTATCGAGTTGGATAAATCACCAAAGACATTGAGACCATCCATACTTTTTTGTTTACAAACCTTTAACACTTATTGAGTTGCATATATCGCAAAATATATTCCAATCATATAGAATACTTTCCTACATAGACACCTAACAAAGTGAGACATGTTCAATGCACCTACTGATATCTCCGGTTTTCGTAGTGATTCACACTTCTAGTACTTGTGGCATTCTTGCTCTTTTTGTAAGATCGCCGCGGTAATTCTCCGTTGAGCTATTGTCAAACCCCCGTTGTCAGCGTCGGTGTCAGCAAAACTTTAGGTTTTAGCCCTGTCGACATACTGTATCTCACTACTAATTGAGTTCATGTCATCATGTCCAGGATATTACCCTGTCGACACACTTGGTTTCACTACTTATGTCCAGTTTATACCCTGTCGACACACTGGGTCTCACTACTTATGGAGTTCATGTCATCATGTCCAGGTTTTTACAATGCCGGCACACTGGGTCTCACTACTTAAGGAGTTCATGTCATCATGTCCTTGTTATTACCCTGTCGACAGACTTGTTCTCACTTCTTATAGAGTTCATGTCATCATGTCCAGGTTTTTTACCCTGTCAACACACTTGGTCTCACTACTTATGGAGTTCATGTCATTATGTCCAGGTTTTTACCATGGCGACACACTGGGAATAACTACTTCTGGAGTTAATGTCATCATGTCCAGGTTTTTACCCTGTCAACACTGTGTCTCGCTACTTATGAACTTCATTTCATCATGTCCAGGTTTTTACCATTTCGTTTCACTGGGTCTCACTACCTCACTATTTATAAAGTCATGTCATCATGTCCAGGTTTTACCCTTTTGACTCACTGGGTCTCACTACTTATGGAGTTCGTGTCATCATGTCCAGGTTTTTACCCTGTTGACTCTATTGGTCTCACTACTAATGGAGTTCATGTCATCATGTCCAGGTTTTTACCCTGTCAACACGCCGGGTCTCACTACTTATTGAGCTCATGTCATCATGTCCAGGTTTTTACTCTGTCAACACACTTTGGTCCCACTATTTATATAGCTCATATCATCGTGTCTAGGTTTTTACTCTGTCAACACACTTTGGTCACACTATTTATTTAGCTCATGTCATCATGTTCAGTTTACCCTTTTGACTCACTGGGTCTCACTACTTATTGAGCTCATGTCATCATGTCTAGGTTTTTACTTTGTCCACATTCTGGGTCCGACTACTTATTAAACTCATGTCATCATGTCTAGGTGTTTACTTTGCCAACACCACATCTCACTACTTACTGAGTTCATGCCATCATGTCCAGGTTTTTTACCCTGTCAACACACTTGGTCTCATTACTTATGGAGTTCATGTCATTATGTCCAGGTTTTTACCATGGCGACACACTGGGAATCACTACTTCTGGAGTTAATGTCATCATGTCCAGGTTTTTACCCTGTCAACACTGGGTCTCGCTACTTATGAACTTCATTTCATCATGTCCAGGTTTTTACCATTTCGATTCACTGGGTCTCACTACCTCACTACTTATAAAGTCATGTCATCATGTCCAGGTTTTACCCTTTTGACTCACTGGGTCTCACTACTTATGGAGTTCGTGTCATCATGTCCAGGTTTTTACCCTGTTGACTCTATTGGTCTCACTACTGATGGAGTTCATGTCATCATGTCCAGGTTTTTACCCTGTCAACACGCTGGGTCTCACTACTTATTGAGCTCATGTCTTCATGTCCAGGTTTTTACTCTGTCAACACACTTTGGTCCCACTTTTTATATAGCTCATATCATCGTGTCTAGGTTTTTACTCTGTCAACACACTTTGGTCCCACTATTTATTTAGCTCATGTCATCATGTCCAGTTTACCCTTTTGACTCACAGGGTCTCACTACTTATTGAGCTCATGTCATCATGTCTAGGTTTTTACTTTGTCAACATTCTGGGTCCGACTACTTATTGAACTCATGGCGTCATGTCTAGGTGTTTACTTTGCTAACACCACATCTCACTACTTACTGATTTCATGCCATCATGTCAAGGTTTTTAACCTGTCGACACAGAAGCTGAATTCTCTGTATTTATGAAGTTCATGTCATAGGTTTTACCCTGTTGACACACTGGTTCTCACTTCTTATGGAGTTTGACACTCGGGTTTGACATCAAGTCCAGGTTTTTTCTATGAAGCTGTGTATTACATATTATGCAAGAATGAAATTTTAGTTTGTACATTCTCTAGTGTCATTACTAGAGGGTCACATGAGCCTGTATCACTCACCTGGTGACTGGTTTTATTCACTGTCACCAAAAGACCACCCATTCATACTATAAATCAGTTCACCAGATATTACATTTTCAATCTTGGATGAGGTACAAACATAAAAATTACAAACTTTGAAAGGGACCACTCAAAGATAATTGTTACCAAGTTTGGTTCCAATTGGCTCAGTAGGTTCAGAGGAGAAGACATTTGAATGCATTTCCCATAGGGTCCCAAATGTTAAACTATATTCAACGCTGGCAGCCATCTTGGATGAGGTACGAACGTAAAAATCACAAACTTTAAAGGGGACCACCCAAGGACTATTGTGACCCAAGTTTTGTTCAATTTGGCTTGGTAGTTTCAGAGGAGAAGATATTTTGATGCATTTCCCATAGGGTCCCTATGTTAAACTGTTCCCTGCTGGTGGCCATCTTGAATAAGGTATGAACATAAAAATCACAAACACTCAAGGGGACCACCCAAAGACTTGTAATTTTGGTTCCAATTAGCTCAGTAGGTTCAGAGGAGAAGGGGACATTTGAATGCATTTCCCATAGGGTCCCTATGTTAAACTGTGCTCCACGCTTTCGGCCATCTTGGATAATGTACAGTCGAACGTAAAAATCACAAACTATAAAGGGGACAACCAAAGAACTATTGTGACAAAGTTTGGTTGAATTTAGCTTGGCAGTTTCAGAGGACAAGATTTTTTGTGCATTTCCCATAGGGCCCCTATGTTGAACTGTGTTTTCTGCTGGCGGCCATCTTGGATGAGATACGAACATAAAAATCACAAACTTTCAAGGGGACTAGCAAAGGACAATTGTATCCAAGTTTGGTTCCTATTGGCTTATAGTAGTTTCAGGAGAAAAGGCCATTTGAATGCACTTCCCATAGGGTCCCTATGTTAAACTATGTTCCCGCTGGCGGCCATCTTGGATGAGGTACAACCACAAAAATCACAAACTTTAAAGGGGGCCACCTAAGAACTATTGTGACAATTCGGTCCCAATTGGCTCTGTGGTTTCAGAGGAGAAGATCTTTGAATGCATTCCCCATACGGTCCTATGTTAAACTATGTACCTTAGTGGCGGCCATCTTGAATGAGATGCATACCTGATGGACATATGTAGAAACGTAGTCCTGGAAAAGCTCAACACTTTTGCAATTCACATTTAACCTCCATCTCAAGCATTTTTTCAATAAAAGTAAAAATGTTTAAAAAAGTGAAAATTCAGAGAATAAGGGGCCATAACTCCAATTTGGGTTGTCAGATTTTCTTCAAAATAGCAGGACATGTGAATCTTACTATGCTGACCAATATTATAATAAAACTTCATTTCTATCTTCTACCATTTTCTATATATTAGACTAAAAAGTAACGAAAAAAGGAAAATTTTACGGAAAGGGGCAATAACTCCAAGATGGGTTATCTGATATTTTTCAAAATTGCAGGGCGGGTAGACCTCATCTTGCTGATCATTTTCATTCGACCGCAAAAATTTTTCGGTCGTATAATGGTATGGCATTTGCATCGGCGTCGGCCGCGTCCTCAGCGTCTGTGGACAGCATAACTTTGGTTCTAGTGGACGGATCATTATCAAATTTCAGTATGTTGTTTCTTGGCACACGCGTAAACTGGGGCTTTAATTTTCAGTGTTTGGCCCCGTCCGTTTTAGAAAAAGGGGCCAAAAGGGCTGAAATTTGGTGTTTTCACATTTTTTTTAGGAAATTTCCAATCAGTGGTATGTCAACGGATTTCAAGTAGCATGTACCGTTCCTGAGATAAATGGCCCAAAAAGGGCGAATCCAACAAACTTTTTTTTTAATTTTTGGTCCGATTTTGATGCAGTTTTTTTCAATGGATTCCTTATAAAAATTAATAGGGTGCTCAACTATTAGATTTTTGGTAACTTGTTTCCTGACCTAGCTATGAGGGGCCGAACGGGGCCAAAATTGCAAATTAGCATATTACCTAAAATTTTATTTTTCCTCGGATTTCGATGGGATTTTTTTCTTTGATTCCTCTTGATATAAGCTTTCCGAAATATGTCAACGGATTTGGCATAGCTCTTACCGTTTCCGAGCTATAATGGATCAAAGGGGTCAAAACTGTAAATTTGCACATTACCTAAATTTTTTATTTGTCATCGAATTTTTTTTCTTTGGATTCCTCCTGATATAAGCTTTTTTTATTATGTCAACGGATTTGGCGTAGCTCTTACCATTTCCGAGCTTTAAGGGTTCAAAGGAGCCAAAACTGCAAATTTGCAGATTACCTAAAATTTCATTTTTCATCGGATTTCGACAAGATTTTTACTTTGGATTCCTTTTGATATAAGCTTTCAGTAGTATGCAATGGATTTGGTTTAGCTCTTACTGTTTCCGAGCAATAAGGGGTCAAAGAGGAACTAGAAGTACTGTGGTCCGCTGGGCCACAAATGAGTACCCCCGCTTCCAAAGTGTAATACAAATCTTTAAACAGTTGTCCAGACCAAACATGAAATCAAGCCAAGAAAACAGGAAGTGGTAATACAGCAGACCTGAAAACAGCTTACACATTACAACTCATCAAAATCAAGCTTCAGACCAAATATGAAACCAACCAACATATGGAAGCTGAGAAAACGGTGATGAAAATTTCTCCTTCCTAGTTAGTTACTGTTAAACATCAAAATATCGGCAAACAGGAAGTGCATGCAAAACAGACCTGTAAATGGCTCACAAAATACAACTCATCATTATAAAGCTCTAGTCCAAATTTGAAATCAAACCCACTTATAGAAGCCAAATAAACTGTGACAAAAAATTCTGATCCATAAAGGGTTACAGTAAAACATATTGGCAAACAGGAAGTGGTAATATGACAGACCTCAAAATAGCTTACACTTAACAACTCATTATTATAAAGCCCCAGACCAAATTTGAAATCATTCCCACCCATACAATTCAAGTAAACTGCGACGAAAATTTCTCATCCATAGTGTGTTACAGTAAAACTTCAACATATCGGCAAACAGGAAGTAGAAAAATGACAGACGGGAAAATAGCTTACACGTTACAACTCATCATAATGAAGCTTCTGACCAAATATGAAATCATTCCAACATATACAAGCTGAGAAAACTGTGACCAAAATTTCTCATCCATAGTGTGTTATAGTAAAACTTCAACGTATCGGCAAACATTAAGAAGCAACACGACAGACCCGAAAATGGCTTACACGTCACAACTCATCATAACCAAGCTTCTGACCAAATAGGAAATCATTCCAACATATACAAGCTGAGAAAACTGTGACCAAAAATGTGTGACGAACAGACGGACAGACGGACGGACGGACAGACGAACGGACGGGCGGTTACGGCCATCACTATATACCCACCGCTTTTTCATAGCGGGGGTATAATAATAAGGAGTCATAAGGGCTAATTTTTATTTTCCCTGGTTTTTATCTAGAGCTTATTACTGGGAATCTCCTTATTGTGTCCATCTAATTATTGAGTAAAGCTCTTTAGTATGTCTATACTCACTTTAAATTACACTTGTTCAAATTTCAGTGGTCGACATGCTGCGGTCGTATCATGCTGCGCTCGGCGTAGTCCTTTATTAACCTATGTCAGAGTTTTGATATCTATAAAGGTTTTCGAGTAATTTGCAAAAACGGCAATTTACCCCCTACGTTCTATTTATAGTAACAGCGGCCATGTTGTTTGGTCTACGGACATAAAAATCACAAACTTGAAAGAGCATTCCCTGGTGATGAATAACAAAATACCGAAGTTACTGTTAAGACTATTCAGGCTAAGTTTGGTTAGTATTGGTCCAGTAGTTTCAGAGGAGAAGATCTTTGAATAAAAGTTAATGGACGGACGACGAACGCCAAGTGATGGCAAAAGCTCACATGGCCTTTGGCCAGGTGAGCTAAAAACTTAATTCCAGCAATAAATGAACTTTAGCTGTCGTTCATGTGTTGTATTCTTTTGGTCCCTTTGTCCAGAAATGGCCACTAGTGGTTGTAAGATTGCATGGCCTGGTATTTTATGTTTAATGACAATCCCACACCAATGACCAGAAAACACATGGGTGTAAAGTTGTTCAATATCAAGCAAGTGAATTCTGCTCAAGCCATATTAGGGGTCGCCTTGAACTTGCTATGAGGCATGGATGTTTGCTCATTATGAAGATTTTATGGCCATTTCAAGAAGAAGTAGATCAACAAAAGCCATGTTCAGTTTGCATAACCTTATAATATATTTGTAGGAGTTTTGTCCCATGTACATTTATTTATTCTCTGATTTGTTCATTAGGTCTAAAATTCCAAAATTAAATGGCAATTAGAGTAATGAGAAAACACCCCAATAGACAAAACAATATGGAGGTTTGACAGCTTATGTATAATAAAGCCTGAAGAGGATACTAAAGGCCTAAAGAGGATACTAAAGGCCTAAAGAGGATACTTAAGGCCTAAAGAGGATACTAAAGCTAGCATTAATTATTTTTTATCAATAAGAGCCAACAATCAAATGAGATGGTGTCATTATATGCAACTGTTATATTTAAACCACATGGATGGAG
>MJUU01041315.1:88666-104276 GCA_002080025.1 Modiolus philippinarum
TACCTCATCCAAGATGGCCGCCAGCGGGAACATAGTTTTAACATTGGACCCTATGGAATATACATTCAAAGATCTTCTTCTCAGAAACTACTAGTCCAATTAGGACCAATCTAAGCCACAATGGTCTTTAGGTGGTCCCATCTAAAAAATGTATCTGGTAGGTCCGTACCTCATCCAAGATGGCCACCATGTGGAACATAGTTTTTACATTGGCCCTATTGATTTAAAGGGGAACCTCTGCCCAAATTTTTGAATTTTTATTTGAAAAGTGGTCTGCATGTTTTAATTTCAGCACTATGTATTACTTTAATTATAAGGGGAACCCCTGCCCAAATTTTTTTGAATGGTGTTCTTTTATGGGTTGTAATGGATGGTGGATCTTTCGGTTGCCATGGAAACCAAACAAGAATACTGTAATTTTAGAAAAAAAAGTATTCTGCTAAATTTTATTTTTCATTTTTCATATTGGAAATGCCTTTTATCTATGTCAGCCATGGTCCAGGTGAGCGATACAGGCTCTTGAGAGCCTCTTGTTCTGTTGAGGTAGATTTTGATTGGACTGGATGTATATTCAAACCTAATTGAGACTTACAGACCTGTGAACAATGTGTAGTCCTATAAGATAAGCCTTCATAGCTTCATTTTGTTTTTAGTCCGTGTTTCCATTTGACTTACATGTAAATACATTTTTATATGACCGCAAAAATTTTTTCAGTCCTATAATGGTATAATGCTGTCGTCGTCATTGTAGTCGTCGTCGTTGTCCTCGTCTGTAGATACTTTTGTTTTTGGTCAATCACTTTAGTTCCAGTAGATCAATCCTTATGAAATTTTAACATAATGTTCTTTGGTACAAAAGGAAGGCTTGGATTAGTTTTGGTCATTGTGACCCCACCCTTTTTTTAAAAAAGGGGCCAAAAAGGGTTGAATTTGGTGTTTTCACATAATTGTCTGTAGAATCTTTATTATTAATCGGATTTTGATGGGGTTTCTTTCAGTGTGCTTCTGAGGAAATTTCCAATCAGTAGTGTGCCAACGGATTTCACGTAGCATTAACCTTTCCTGAGATAAATGAGGGCCCAAAAGGGGTGAATAAAAAAACATTATTTTTCAAATTTTTTGTCCGATTTTGATGCAGGTTTTTTCAATGGATTACTTATGAAAAATAAACACAGCGCCCTGCTTTTAGATTATTGGTAACCTGTTTCCTTACCTAGCTATGAGGGCCCAACGGGGCCAAATTGCTAATTTGCAGATTACCTAAAAGTTTTATTTTTCATCGCATTTCGATGGGATTTTTTTCTTAAGATTCCTCTTGATATAAGCTTTTGAAAGTGTGTGAAAGGATTTGGCGTAGCTCTTACCGTTTCCGAGCTTTAAGGGTCAAAGGGGCCAAAGCTGCAAATTTGCAGATTACCTTAAATTTTTATTTTTCATCAGATTTCGATGGGATTTTTTTCTGTTGATTCCTCTTGATATAAGCTTTCGCTACTATGACAACTGATTTAGCATAGCTCTTGCCATTTCAGAGCTACAAGAGTTCAAAGGGGCAAAACTGCAAATTTGCAGATTGCGTGAAATTTTTATTTTTCATCGGATTTCGATGGATTTTTTTCTTTGGATTCCTCTCAGTAGTATATCAATGGATTTGGTATAGCTCTTACCGTTTCTGAGCTATAAGGGGTCAAAGAGGAACCATATGGAGTCATCAGGGCTAATGTTCATTTTCCCTAGTTTGTGTCCAGCTATATTTACTGGGTCAATCTCCATATTGTGTCCATGTAATTATTGTGTCAAGCTCTTTAGTATGTCCACACTCACTTTAAATTACAATTGTTCAAATTTCAGTGGTCGACATGCTGCAGTCGTTTCATGCTGCGCTCGGTGTAGCCCTTTATTCTTATATGGCTCTAGCAATAAAAAAATGCAGAAGTCCAGTGAAAACATTCACTGCAAATAACATGAAACTAGGAAGGCTGTTGTTACAGTACTAAATGATGAGATGTCAATTTTAGCTTCAAAGGAAGAAAACAAAAATTACAAGAAATGAAGTAGCATAATACTTTTAATAGTATATTTTATTAGGACAGATGATATAACATCTTGCTTCATACCCTCTTAATCTAAAAATTAATGAAATTCTGTGCTAGAATTTATTGCATTAGTAACTTGATATAGTTCTTTTCCAACTGTAAACGTGGAAGTTTTGGCTTATTGCCCGTTTGGAAATTTTATGTGAATATAGCCCCACACAAATACTTTTAATACAAACATTTTACAATCAAATTTCGAAGATCCTATAATAATCACACAAAAGGTTCGGGTATGACTAATCACAAAATAAGAGGCTCACAAATCTTTGGGTTATTCTTTTACCAAATAAGCACAATTTTCTGGAAAAAAATTGTATCATTTGGGGATGTTAGAGATATAGGTTAGAACTTTTTGCCATTACTATAAGTTAGAACTTTGGCAACACAAGTTTAACTATTAAAATTTATGTCACATCAAATCAATTTGATTACTGTCGAAGTATTAGTTCGCCTCAACAAAGTTGAGGGGGACTATTGGAGTACGTCCGCGTCCGCATTTGGGCATATATCTCTGCAACTATGCATGTTAGGATCATCAGACTTTGTATGCAGGTGCATCTTGGGCTATCTCACAGCCTCCAAGAAAATTAGGTCTCTCTGACCTATATTTTTCGCTTGAACGACTTACATTCAAGTTTATGTCCGAGTTCAGATCTCAGTCACTATACATGGTAGGATCATGTAACCTTGCATATGTATGCATCTCTGATGGTAGGTCAGCATCCAGGCAAAATTAGGTCACTTTGACCTATACTTTCGGCTTCAACGACTAACATTGAAGTTTACGTCCGAGTTCAGATCTCAGTCACTATACATGGTAGGATCATGTAACCTTGCATATGCATGCATCTCTGATGGAAGATCAGCATCCAGACAAAATTAGGTCACTTTGACCTATATTTTCCGCTTGATTGATTTACATCCAAGTTTTTGGACGAGTTCATATCTCAGTCAATTTACATGATAGGATCATGTAACCTTGCATAGGCATGCATGCCTGATGGTACATCAGCATCCAGGCAAAAGTAGGTTGCTTTGACTTATGTTTTACGCATGAGTGATTTATGTCCAAGTTTTCAGGCAAGTTCAGATCTCAGTAACTATACATGGTAGGATCATGTAACCTTGCTTAGGCATGCAAATGTGATGTCAACATCCAGTCAAGGTTTTGTTACTGTGACAAAGTGCCATAACGAGGCGAACTCTGTAATCGTTGATTACCTATGTTTTTTATTCCTTGACATCAATTTTTGTGTTTTTTCATTGATATTGCTATTTCCTGAGTACTTCAATTTGTGGTTTCTAATTCTATGCATTAATGCTAGAGGGGAAAATGCCTTTCTTTAGGAACTTAATTTCGTGCTGTTAGCAAACCATGAAATCCATGAAAATTAGAACCCTTTGAGCAATAGTACGTTCACAGTATTTGTTAGTTTTTGGCTGCATAATTTGATAAAAGTACCTCTGGTTACAACATTTTGATCTTTATCTCCTTTCTTTTGCCAAAAATTTAAAAGTAGCACTATAAAGTCATGATAAAGGAAACATAAAGTCTAATCCCCTTGCCCCAATATCATAGCACCCTCAAAAAAATTTATTTTATTTTTCCTAATTCATGTCATTTTGCTAATTTTCTCTAGAATTTACTATTTTGTAAATATTTATATTATCAATAATTCTTGAAAACCTTGAACTTGTAACCCTTCTTTTTCAAAGTGTTGCATAAGAATCTTAGACTATTTTATAAAGGCCTAAATAAAGATCAAGATGTCCTTGGTACTGGATTTGGCTTCCTATTTCGATTTATTTTATAATGAGTACTTCTTTTTTTACAACTTTTGGATTATGGCTTTACATATTATTTGATTTTAGTGCTGCTGATGAGAGGTTACTCCTTCAAACAGGTGAACAGCATATCGAAATTTATTGATTTTTATGCAACTTCGTTTTTTTGTATTGTAATTAAAAGATGTTTTAAAGAATTGACAGAAAACATTGTTCAACAAGTATAAACAGAAAATTCCACATTCTTAAACAAACTAATTTCACTGGTGTGACAATACTTTGCTTACAGATTTTTAACATCATGTTTGTGAGTTCTATTTTAACATTACTTTATTCATTCAAAGTATAATAGAAAAAAATCATCTATATAATTCACACTTGTATTTTTGTACCTAATAATATGTATAATGTAGGCACTTAATGGAACATCTTTAACATATAAAAAGAAAATAAGTGAAATAAGCATACTTGCCAACATCAAATTCTGCTGTCTTGGGTCATGACCAAACATTCAGGTATGTGGTGGCAGGTCATATTGAATAAAGCCATCATGCACCTTTCAAGAATTATTTACATGAATTCTGTACCATTTATTACCATACACAAGGGAGGCAAGACTATTTCTGTTCATGTGTTTTTGACATTTTCAGCTTTTGGTACAATAAATCAGATGTTCACCATTTGTTCCATTAAATTTTACTTTGTCTTAACTTTTAAAGGTAAATAAAAATTGCTGTTTGCTGTGAATCTTAAAAATTATGTTACTTAAATTTTATGGCTGATGACAATTTCATTGACGGATGAAAATGATGACCCTGAAGCAGGTGATTATTTCTGGCGATTAAGGGGTTCATTTTTGGGGTCACACCTGCCAAAAGCGGGTCAGTTGGCAAGTAAGAATTAGCTATAACCATTTTTATGAATATTGACTAAATCGGCTCATCTAACAGGTAGGGGTGACTTACAGTTATCATAATGCATAAATGATAATCGTTTTTGGTCAATATAAAACAGCAAAAGAAATACATTTGATAAATAAAAGTAACTATTTTTCAAAATATACATTTATTTTGCAATAGTTTAAGAATGTGAGTGACATTTTCTATTTGTGAGAGATTTTTTGCTCACAAGGGAGACCCTTCTCATGTGGAATGATTGTGAGATTTTTTGGATGTTTCCCTTCTAAAGAGACCAAAGACTAATTCCTTACCTTATTTGCTTTACAGTAATCAGGCCAATAAGAATTAAGACAGCCTTATTATTTTTATTTTAAAAATTTTGGATTAAGTATACAGATGTACTTTTCTTTCTTATCCCTTAAAAAGTTGTATTCAACACTCTTTTTACTTTTTGTTTCAGTCGATATCAGTCAATCTGATATGGCTTCATTTTTGTCAAAATATAATCTTATTTAAAGGCCGGACAAAAATTAAAGCCTTCTGCCAGTCCAATATTTGTTTGTAAGGGTGGATGATAGTCTACCTATTAAGCCTACTTTGCCTTAACATGTTTTTTTTCTATTTTTTCTTTTTAATTAATATCCTTATACATCTAACATTGCCATTGTACATTTATGTTATTAGCTTTTAATGCTTCTGTGTCTATTGCTACTAGAAGCAATTGCATACTTTGTATAAGATCATTACTAATAAGACTGTTTCAGGGTTTGTGAAAATAAAGTATAAGATTTCTACAGTGTCATTATAGACTTGAAAGGTCACTTCTGATTGGTAAAAAATTGTAGTCATAAAGCTGTCATTTTTGATTAATCTTAACTATAAATTATAATTATACCCCCTCCCTTTATTGGGCAGTATATAGTAATCATGGTGTGTGTTCGTCCATCTGTTTGTCATTTGGACTTACATAGAGGTACACACTTTGTGACTACAAGTTACTCCTTCTTCTCTGATTTTGCTGTACAGTTATTGATAAGTTAAATTGTTGGAATGCCAAAAATATGTAGGTAGTGTGCACAGAATATTAGAAGTGTTGTTTCCAATAAAAAGTATTTGTTTTGCAATATTGAAATAGACGTTTTAGGGCAAGTACATTATTGAAGACAGCATACAAAATTTCAAAAACTAACCTTATTTTATTCATTAAATTAACTAAAACATTAAAAGAAACACATTTTGAGTTCCCAAAAAATCAGGACATTGATTATTGATTGTTAAAGCATTGACACAATCAATCAGTATTGTAGGTACTGATTACATGGTAGTGGGGTGTTCTGGTTTGTTTGTCACTTTACCTGTCTATCAGTAACCACACTTTTCTCAGCAACTACACGATAGAATGAATTGATATTTTAGCAAAAGCTGTCACATGATGGTTCAATGTGTATATACAGATTTCAAGGTTATGTCATATGCACTTCCTGTTTGGTGAGACTTTGTTATTTGTAATAGGCGAGACTTCGTTGTTTTTAATAGTTATGCAGCATATGAAATTTTTCTGAAACTTGATGGGGTTCATTTGTGGTCTAATCTGTCCTTTACCTTGATTTAAAGCTTATGTGATAAGCACTTCCGCTTTTATGAGACTTCCTGTTTTTCATGGAAGTATAGCATGTACAGTATATGAAATTTTTCATCACAATTTTTCTGAAACTTTAAGTTTGATTCAGCTGTTTTTCACATAGAGTTTCCTTATAGTCCAATCTATGGTGAATACATGTTTCAAGGTTATATCATAAGCACTTCCTATTTGGTGAGACTTCCTTGTTTATATTCAATTTTTCATTCTGAAAATGTAAGTCGGATTCAGTTGTTGTTTTGCCCAGAGCTTCCATATGGGTAAAGGGATTTTATAGCTTCATCATAAGCATATGTTGTGTGAGATTGGCAAGGCTTCAGTAATTTACGTTGTTGTACAGTATATGGAACTTTAAGTCACATAATTTTTATGGAAAATGTAAGTTGATTTCAGATATTTGCACAGAGCTTCCTTGTGGTCTTATCTATAGTGCAAATTGACATGGAAAACAATTGTATACCTTATCTGCACAAAGATATATGATATGTGCTGGTAGTTATGGATAGCTATCATGTAACCAAATAACAAATTCACTGTACCAATAAATGTAGTTTATAATAGATATGAAAAGGTATTTAAGAAAACTCTCATGGTCATATTAATTTTGGATTTCTAACGAGAAACTGCAATGAGTGTCTGTATAGTGAAAAAAAAATTAATCAGTAAGAATTAAATATTTTGAGGAATTGTCGAAACATGACCTGCAAACATATCTAAAGTAGTAAAATTTTGTTTTTTTTGCCGTTATAGTTGATGTACTATGCAAAAGTAAGTCAAGAAATAAACAGTTTACCAGTAGAAGAAGTCCACAAAAAACAAATGGTATAGAATGCATGCAGAGTTTATGATGCTTTGGAAAAAATAATTTGAACATCAGTGTTTTCATGCTCCAGTGAATCCTATTCAGTGTTTTGCTTTTACAGAGCTTCTTTGTTCATGTATTTGATTTGTTTGGTGTTTCCCATAGCTGCTTTGCATGAGGTGACAATGTATAGTGGCAACTATTGATAATACCAAATGGTTCAATGCAAAAGGAAGTTATGTCAGCAACACTAATCATGCCATTCCTTGCCTTATTCATGTCAGTCTGATTGGTTGATTGAGCTTAGTTTTTTTATTTTCTGCAATTCTATGATGATTTTTGTTCAATTTATGAGGCTATATGACAGAGTTGCCTTGTTAGCACCATCATTTCTCAAACTGAATAAAAAGTACTTATATTAGTACCATTGGACACTAAATTTTTTTGAAATGTTTTAAAAAGGGATGTATTGGCATGGGTTCCAATATTTTGCCTTGTATCCAGTTGAATGTCAAAGAGCAGATTCCCTGGAAACACAGAGAACGGTTATATATTTTTCTGTCATACTGAGATAAATGATCTCTCCTTTTTGTATGAAACAGAATAAAATGATTTTATTTCCTATTTAAATTTTCAGAAAATTTCAGTACATGTATACGATTCATGCAAAATTTTGTATCACCTATATCTTGAAACCATCTTGATGGTCTATGTATAAAAGGGCACTATTGAAAACACTGATGCAATTCCAAATCAGACCCTACATCAGTGGCAATTAGATGCATCTGATGTTCATGTCCTGTCCATATTTTCTATTTGAACTCGATAGGTAGTTTGAAAGTTTGCAGAAAGTAAGTTTATCATGTACATGAATATTTTTAGTACAACTATGATTAGCAGATATGTGTGTATATCATCTAAACAAGTTTGAAGATTTTCTTGTGTTTATTCAGCTTTTTTAACATTAAGAATTTTTCTGTTATTTTGGTCCATCATTTTGTTTGAGAAATTAAGGACAAAGATGCATGCTGGAACTTTTGATGGTAATTTTTTTTATTGCCTTACTGATTTAAATTTCACAATTTTTTTCATTACAGCTGATGAGCGCATTGAAAAGCGGACAAGTCTCTAATTCAAGGTTTGCAAGAGCTATGGAAAAGAGTTCAGAAATAGAAAAAATTCCTGTAGAAAGAAGTGGGGGAGGAGTGTAATGAAGATTTAGTTTTAGACAGAATTCATGTTATAAACCACCATTTTATTATATTTATGCATAATTGTTACCAACTTGGATGGTAATCTGCTTCCTTAAATTTCCAATTAACCTGTGACTACCACACTGTGTGAAGGTTAAACGATCTCCTAGAAACTTAAAACATTTTGTAATGCTTTGTGTATGTGTATTTTGTTATTTAACCTGAGTGTATTTTTAATTTAAAAATTACATTACCCATGATATCTCGTCTACGCTAGCCAAGGATTACGATCCACTCTTCTCATCTTCACGAGAAGAGTGGATCATAACCCTTGGCAAGCAAAGTTAATAATGATATCTGTGATGACATATAGTATAACTATTATGTAGAAATCGGTTACTTACAGAGTTTTCCCAGTTATATAAATGTTGTGTTGTCACCGGTGAAAATAGACTGTAAGAAGTGATGTCATTAGTGTATTAGCATATCAAGCTACTTACACTTCTTTTTACATACAGGTGTTATATTTTAGATACTTTCAGGATTTTATCAATTTTTTTGTTTTTTGTTTTGTTTTTGTTTTTTTTTTTTGTCAAAGGTCCTACTTTTATGGTATATTCTGACAATGTGTTGGTATTCCTTCCTTTTGTGTTGACTATTACACTTGCTCTTTTAAGATTTATTTAGAAAATTTACAAACATGAAATCAATGTCAAATTTCACTAAACCCCCCTTTCTTTAGTCAGTTACATGTTATATCTTCTGATTTCTTATTCCCAAGCGAAAGGACTAGGTTTGGTAAGACCACTTTTTGGCCCAAAATGTGAAGAAAAGTTAAAGAAAGATTTGTGTTGGAGTTCAAACTCTATACTGTTTACTTTAATGGATTCATTTGATTTTTGGATATTAATTTAAATTATGATTATTTAAAATATTAATTTAAAAGATTTGATCAAATATAGCATAAATTGGGGAAATGGCTGAAAAAGGCTTAAAAGGCTAGATTTTGTCGTGTTTGGCATATATAACATTGGCCAACCTTTTGTACAGTATTGAGCTTAAAATATTGTGTAAAATAGGAAATTACAAATATTTTGAGTGTACACGTGGTTGGCCACTTCCGATTCAATCAAACGCCAATCAAAAAATCTATAATTTTGAAAATTTTGCCTTTTTGGTCTAATTTCTTGGCATTATTTCTAGGATCCCAGTAGTAATTTTTGCAAAATGAACACAAATTTATTAAATGCAACCATTTTACTTTATGAAAACGATCAGACAATAAAGTTTTGAAAATTTTTCTAAAATGAGGGAATTAGTGGGCCAAAAAGGCCCTTACCGAACCTTGTCTATTGATTGTGTGTGGTGAAAGATAAAAAGCAATCTTTGATTTGTTATTATTCAAATGTGAAACAGTTTTTGTATAGTATTGCATCAAATTCAAAATTCTATGGACTGTGATGCTTTTATAAAGAGTTTTGGAATCCAACACTGTTAAAATTCTTATAAACTCTTTGAAATCTATAAGGTCTGCAAGTCTTGTTCAATTTTGGAACTTCAGGGTACATGAATTGTATGCAGAAGTTGAATTTTTTTTAAAATAGGTATGGTGTTTCATTTGAAAAATTTGGATGTCATAATGCTATTACCAAATTGTTTGGTGGAAAACATTTTAAAATTTTAATTTTACCGTGTTTTCTCTATATCACATGACGAGACTTATAGACCCTATTGTAAAACATCGTGCATTTTGAATGTTTGTTCATAACATTTTTCACATGAAAACTGCTGTTTGATACTGGAAAGATTGAAGCATGTCCCAAATTGTACATTGCTTTATTTGTTTATTAAACCCCCGCTCCGAAGGAGGGGGTATACTGTTTTACCCCTGTCCGTCCATCCATCCGTCCGTCATTCCATCCGTCTGTCACACATATTTTCGTCGCATTTTTCTCAGCAACTACACATGACAGCCACTTGATATTTGGTATGATGCATCAGTATGGGGTCCTATACTGCCCTCCCCTTTTCGGCTGTATGAGATCACTACTTCCTGTTTACCGACTTTGTGCCCTTTTTTACTTTTATTTTCAAAATTATGACTTTTTCGTCACATTTTTCTGAGGTACTGCACACGACAGCTACTTCATATTTGGTATAGAGCTTCTTTGAAGGATACTATACTACATCTCCCTTTTTCAGCCATATTTCTGTACTACTTTCTGTTTACAGACTTTATGATTTTTTACTTTCATTTTCCAAGTTGAAATTTTTCTTTACATTGTGTCCACACCTGTATTGTGTCCACACACACTAAATTTGCACTTACCATATTGATTTAGGGTTCAATGAGCGGGGGTATAACTGTCTGCCATTCGGCGACAGCTCTTGTTAAAGTAAGTGCATAACCCTTGTTTTAAAGAAGCATTTATTCATATACAATTAAAGAGGTGCCATTTATGAATTTGTACTTGTATTTCTGTTTATTTGAAGTATATTTATTGCTCCAGAAATGGTATGATGATGTTCTAAAACAATGATGGTAAATTTGTAATGCAATGAAAATCAATCCATTAATTCATAAATATTTATCAATGCACTGTATTTATACCTCAGGTAAAGATAACAAAAATAAATCTTGGACTTTTTTCACTTTGATTACTTCTCTTTTGGTAGTTTTCCATGATTCCTGCAATTTGGATTGTTTTAGTTGAAGACGTATTTTGTTATTAAGTAGACAGCTTTTAGTTATATTATCAGTTTTGTATCTGTTGTTATTTTTTAATTATTATTAAAATAGTACCTATAGGAAAATATGGTATGAGTAGCTACTTGTAGGAGTGATTTACTTTGTCAATTGTACCAGTAAGTACTTGAGTAAAAAACCAAAAGATTGTGCATGGACATGAGTTAAGAGTCCTTTTGCTTAAATTCCATTATCTTTGTTTTCTAGCAGTTGGAGCTAAGAAAGGAACAAACAAACTATGATAAAAAAAATGTCCTTTAGTATTGTCTTCTTATATTGGAAATTATTTACAATATTGATATTTTTGTCATTGATATTTTTTTAAAGTGATCTTTTTTATTCACAAATAATTAAATTTTCAATGTAAATCATTTTCTCATTGGTTAGAAAGTTTTGATTCATTCTCAATAAACCAGATGTTGTTGTGGACATGACTTACAATGGGAGTTTCCAATAAACAGTTCTGGTTTTGACCTTATAAATGGCATTAAATTAAATTATAAGGAATAGGGATCATTTTTTGAGAGAGTATTGAGTAATCAACTGAAATTTTTTCTCTTCAGATTTTATGTAATTCAAGAAATGGAATATTCAATGTGAAGAATAAATGGTTCCTTAAACTGGAGCCATTCTTGAATATTTTATCATTACTCACATTTTATTATAAATTCAGCTATTTGTAAAATGACAAGTTGGCCAATAAGGAAAGAGTAATAGTTATTTATGGATCAAATTGTGGACATTTTTTTTTTGGAAGAGATAAAAATCTGCTAACTTTTCAATTTTATTGGATGGTATCAAAATATGCTGACATTTGATTTTAACCGAATTTCAAAATCAGCAAAAAATATGCTGGAGTTTGTTTTATTTCTATTTTTTTACAAAATTTCACAATTAGAAAACATTTTAATTTTCGTTTTTTGTTCAATGTTTTGTCTGATTGGTTTTCTTTGTACATATATTTCTGAATTTTTTTTTTACGATCAGGGGCATCAACTATGAGATACATTCTTTTATTTCCCATTTCTTTTAAACAATCCATTGACAGTTTTTGATGTGGTGATATCAAGCACCACTAATTTTTTTCTACTTTCTGTTGTCTGTTTAGTAGAAAATAAGGAAAGTACAAAAACAAATGTTCACTAAAATTTTTATTATGTAGGTAGTAATTTCTGGTTTTAGAATATCTTGTGAACGAGATAATATAAATAATGATGTGATAAAAAGTAATGAACAAAGTAATTGATTATATGCCTGATGTTTCATGAGCTTGTTAATAAATAGAGATTATTATATGGCATTTTTCATATCATATCTCATATCATCCCAAACATCCATATTAGCCCGAGGGCTGGAGGCCAGAGGGCTTATATGGGTCGAGGGATGATATGGGATATGATATGAAAAATGCCATATCATATACTATTTATCATATACTTCAACAATTGACCAGTTTTACTCTTCTCTATTTTTCATATAAAATGAAAACATGTAATTCAAAATTATTAATCTGTATACTGTAGAATATGTGTCGGAGGGGGCATTTAGTCAAGTGTCGTTTTAAACGGAGTTTGTTTCCAAGGGAGTATGTTGGTCAGTTTCATTTTGGAGTTCATTTCGATATTTTGTACTTATTATGTTAAACAAATTCAATGTAGACCACACGATATTTACTGAAATGAAACAGTCAAATGTATAGCCATGGAAAAAAGGGCTTTTGCAGCCTCACTTTTTTTCTTCCGTGTGTTTTTTTTTACATAGTTCAACAGATATTTCCCTCTTGTATGGTGTTTCTCATTTAAAAGACATGATATTTTCAAATGGAAAAGAAAATGAATGAGAATGTATCTCCTACCATTCAATGTAAGTGCATTTTGTACTGAAAATGGTAAATAAATTGTTTTGCAATATTCTTACACAAGATCATTCAAATGAGATTGTGGTTTCCTCACAGCCTAAACATGTGTGTGGTGAACACTTACATTTATTGTCAACGCTTATATTTGGTAAACGGTCCTGGAAAATAGCTGATTCAAGGTTAACTTCTTGCTTAATCTTTGCTAACACTGTTATTTTTCTTCACAAAACGACAAAAGCATTTTCATAACAATGCGGGTCATAAACTGGAACAACTACATAATACTTAGAAACTTGTGACGGATGTACACTAAAAATCCGCAAAATTTCTTGTTCCTAGTAAATAAGTAAATTGATTTATAACTATAGTCGGTAAAATTATACTGAAATATGTGAGTCTTTGTTTATTCCATGAATCGAAAAATCGTCACTCGCCATTTTGAAAAATCCATATTTTACCCCATGTAATACGAATTTCATATTACACGCCCGTGTAATACGGATTTCATATTACACCCCCTGAAGATATGGCTGGCGTAATTCTTTCTTTATGACACATGCAAAAACACATAATCTTAAGTAAGTATATGATAAATTTGTATATTACCTTAGTTAGCTAGAAATCTAATTTTTACCAGGGATTTTTAATCTATATCTTGATCTATTTTGGCTTCAAAGATTTGAAAACTTGTGTAAAGATTCTAGATTTTAGTTATTTTCCAATTCAGCTTCCCATGTGGTTTTTGTTTCCACATTCTGCACCGATGAGACATAAGTTTTTGAAATGAGCATATGCAGGAAATAAATTAACTGTAACTTTGGTATTTCGTTATTCATTGTGTCGCCTGCTGTAAGCAGTGTTGACTCATAGTGATTACTGTTTGTAGTCTGGTATTAAAAAGTCCTGTGTTGTCTTGAATTGTCTGTTGGTTTGTTAATCCTCAACACCTTCACATTTGCTTTTCAGATTCCAACCAGATTTTCAAAGTATCATGCAGACCTGATTTTTTTCCAGAACTTTGATATTTCGTTATTTTGTGATATCCTTTGCTTTAAACCAGAATACACTCTTTATTCTAGTTATACTGTAAAGTCTTTTTTTTATTTCTGATTTTGCCAACTTCCACATTTTTGTTTTTCAACTAATAATCAGGTCTTATCATGTTTATTATCTAGTCTTGTATGTTTAAAATTTGATTTTGCTGACTCAAAAAAATGCTCAATGTGAAACTCATTCGTGATTGTAAGTTTGATTCCAACTGAAGTTTCAGGAAACAAACAAATATCTTCTTGCCATGATTAAGTTGTACACTTTGCATGTTTAATTTTGCATTTGTTAGGGGCGCATTGAGCGTAAAAATAGATTCGCCCTTCTGATCACTTAATTATTACATAGAACGCTGTCACTCTTTTTTTTAATGAAATGGCTTAACTGTGTTGATGCTCTATGGCTTAGCTATATTATACTCCCAGTTTAGCAGGCGGTATATAGTGATCATGGTGTCCGTTCGTTCTTCCTAGACTACCTTGTGAAATTCAATGAAACTTCCACAGAATTTGCAGTGCATATTGCCGTTGCACACCAGGTATTTAAAAATTTTATTTGACTTCATTTTTTTGGTCGTTGATTGTTTACTTCTGGATCAAATAGGGGAATGTGGTGTATATATTAGTTAGCGAAGCTCACAGTTTTTCTAGTTTTACTAGCCGAGTTGCGACGAAGTCGAACTCGGCTTATAATTTGATGAATGGCGTCCGGGCGTCAACTTTTGGTTTCCCCATGATATCTTGAGAACCACATGTCATATCTATTAAAATGAAACTTGGCACAGACATGAGTTATGATTAGAGGAAGATCCCTATTGATTTTGAGGTTTGTGCCACAAAGGTCAAGGTCACAAATTCTAAAAATAGAACAAATATTTGACTTATTCGTTTCCACACAATATCTCCAGAACCACATTACACATCCAAATGAAACTTGGCATAGACATGAGTTATGATTAGAGGAGGAACCCTATCGAATTTGAGGTCTGTGCAACAAAGGTCAAGGTCACATTTTCTAAAAATGTAACAAAAATTAAACATTCAATAAAGCCTAAAATCACATGTTCGGTATTATTTGATAACAAAAATAGCCAAAAAAAAATTTGATTGTTCATACAAAAGTAGTTTTTATATTGCTAGAACATGTAAATTCATTTTATAGTTCTAATTATGTTCAACAACACACTTTTTTTGGGTGTCAACAACTTAAAAATTAGAATGAAAAGTCAGAATTAAAAAAGGCAGGTAATTAATTTAATATGAAGAAGTGATCAATATTACTAAAAGTTTTTTTCAATGTCCAGTAAAAATAAAATCTTAGATGAAAAAAAAAATACATTTGTGTATTCTGATTTTTTGTAAATTATTGATTTCAGCAATACATAAGGGGAACCCCTGCTCAAATTTTTTTTGAATGATGGTCTGAAATGGGTTGTATTGGATAGTGGAGCTTTCAGTTGCAATGGAAACCAAACCAGAACACTGAATCTTTGAAAAAAAAGTGTTCTGCTACATATTTTCCGTCACAATATAAATTAGATTATAAGGG
>MJUU01041315.1:104800-137988 GCA_002080025.1 Modiolus philippinarum
TATGTAACCTGGATTATAAGGGGAGCCCCTGCCCAAATGTTTTTGAGGGGTGGTCTGAAATAAGTTGCAATGGATAGTGGAGATTTTGGTTGCTATGTATACCAAACTAGAAAACTGAAATTATTAGAAAAAGGTATTCTGATACACACTTTCAATTTCAGCAATAATAAAATAAAAAACTAGATTTTAAGGGAGAACCCCTGCCCAAAGTTTTTTTTTGGAAAGGAACTTGGAATGTTTTGACTTTTAGTCAAGTTAGGACAAAGTCAAACTTCCTCAAAAGTTCCATTATAAATCTCTGATTGAAATAAAAGAATTTATATGCTGATATGCAACTATTTGCCTATCTGATGATGTACTTATGAAAATAACAAATGTTCGCATCTCGGCTTTCGCACCTTTGGTGCGTTTTCTGATTTTTTGTTTTAGTATGCTTCAAAGTATAAATTCAAAAAACTTTTAGAGGCTGCATCTTTTTAGGCAATACATAGACATTTGTCATTATATGACGACAGCATGCATAAATAGTTTATGTTTTTCCTTCTGTCTCTTTAACAATTTAAATTATTTTTCAACACAATCTATGGACACTGATACTCTTAATTTATATTTTGTGGACAATATGTTATTTATGTATATTGTTTTGTTGTTTAAGAGTTTGTGTATATTATTTTATACATATTTTAGTTAATAAAATTCTTATTTATGTAATTAAGTGTAACTTCTGTTTTCAATATATGTATAGTCACTGAACTTAGTTACAGTACAGCCAGAGACTTACCATGATAAATTACTGAGATAGACACATCACTCTAAATTTTTAAATAAATGTAAGTTTTTTCCTGATTGATCTATTCACATAATTTCTTTGCAAATGCAAATGAAAGCATGTTGATAGATCAAACAGGAAATGAAATATACACATTTGACTAAGCAGAGTGATACGTCTATCACAGTGATTTATCACGGTAAGTCTCTGGCTGTACTGTATGGAGAAAAAATAGTATTGTGTCTATTAAAGGTTCAGATGAAAACAACGTTTATCTTCATGTATTCCTGAAAGTGCAAGTTGCAGACTAATCAGCTTTTGTGCATTGATGCATCTTGGGAAATCCTTTTTTTTCTAGGCTGGATAACCTCTTTGGAAACATGAAACTTGCATATTGTAGACAACAGGACACTTTAATGACCATTGCAAATACAAGTAAAGTAGCATATTGATGTCATCTTGCTCTTTGAACAAATGGTTTTGTAAGGTATACAGTGAAATATGATGCCCCCTGGGAAGAAGTTTGGGGTTGTATATAGGAACCACCCTGTCTGTCTGTCCATCTGTCCACACTTCTTGTAAACGCAACTCCTCTTAAACCACTTGAAGGATCTTCATGAAACTGTACACAAATGAAGAACACTATATGGAAATGTGCATGAAGGAATATAATTATTGTCCAAAATTAGAGGAGATAATTCTACTTTGATTCCATTTGCACAGATTACCTAGGTAGTGCATCTCCTCTTAAATCACTAGAAGGATTTTGATGAAACTACATAAAGGAAGGACTGTAAAAAGTGATATGCATGGAGGAATATAATTAAGAAGGGAAGATCATTTGACGCTGAATTTTTATACGACCGCAAAAAATTTGAGGTCGTATAATGGTATGGTGCTGTCATTGTCGTCGTCGTGAAGGATGCATCAACCACAAACACGAGGGATTGAATGCAATTATTTAAAAAAAAATCTTATAATAACTTATTTATTGAAAAACACCAGACAATGACAAAAGACTTATAAGATGATTATTATTATCTACATCTTGTAATATGGAGTTGACATGTTCAACACGGCGGATGTCTTATAAGAAGCGGGAGATGCTTACTCTACCGGTGCACCTGATCTCACCAATATTTTTATGCCCCCGTGAATCAAAGATTTGGGGGGCATATAGTTTTTGGCCTGTCTGTCTGTTTGTCTGTTTGTCCACAAAAAACTTTAACATTGGGTATATCTTTTGAATGGTAAGTGAAAGGGCTCTCATATTTTGCATGTGTATTCCTTGTGGCAAGACCTTTCAAACCATACCAAAATTTTGGACCTCGTGACCTTGACCTTGACATGTGATGGACTTTTTGAAAAAAATATTTAACTTTAACATTGGGTATATCTTTTGAATGGTAAGTGATATAGCTTTCATATTTTGCATGTGCATTCCTTGTGGCAAGACCTTTTAATTGGTACCAGAATAGTTGACCTTGTGACCTTGACCTTGGCCTGTGAACAACTGCATAAAAACTTTAACATTGAGCATATGTTTTGAATGGTAAGTGATAGGGCTTTCATAGTTTGCATGTGTATTCCTTGTGGAGAGACCTTTCAGTTGGTACCAGAATATTTGACCTTGTGACCTTGACCTTGGCATGTGACTGTCCGGTAAATTTTCACCAGAAAAATGAAATTATATTTTGTTTTATTTTATATATATAGAAATTAAACTCTTATGACGAAATGTTTCTTGATATCTATTGAATTTTTTTTGTAAAAAGGATTTTTTAAATCATCCAGCATATTTTCTTCATTTATTCACTTTCGTTTTACAGGTATTTATATATGTATTATATATATATCAATGATGAGGTATGTTACTAAAAATATCGTTTATTTCATTTCTTCTCTTCTGTGTATTTCTCCACTTTTGGGGAACCAGTATTGATGATCCCTGGTGTCATCGAAGTACTGATAACACTGATAGACAGAACACAATGAGTTGACTATAAATGTTCCAAATGGGGGGGGGGGGGTTTTTTAATAATGCTTGGATAATGATTGGAGGGGTTCATTTGGGTGACTTCTGTGTTTGCCTCCAATTGCAATCATCATTTGATGTGATTAAACTTTTCAGTTGATACAAGAATTTATTTCTACAAATTATTTTGTCAGAAGGACATTCATTGTTCAAAGTTGCTAAATGTTTCTTCTTTACTTCTACTCGGGGGCATAAGTGTTTCACAAAACACATCTTGTTTCAATTAGATCCGTGTTGTTCAATTTTTAGCTCACCTGGCTATGCCAGGGTGAGCTTTTGCCATCACTTTGCGTCCGTCGTCCGTCGTCCTTCTGTCTGTCCGTCGTTAGCTCACTTTTAAAAATCTTCTCCTCTGAAACTACTGGAGGGATTTGTTTGAAACTTTATAGTAATCATCTATGACATGTCCTATACAAACGATCCTTATTTTATTATGATCCGATGAAAAACATGGCTGCCGGTGCTAAAAATAGAACCTAGGGGTAAATTGTAGTTTTTAGCCAATAACTCAAAAACCGATGCAGATATCAAAAATCTGACATGGAGTAAAATTGTTCAGAATGCCGAGATCTATCTGCTCTGCTCTGCTCTGCTCAATTTTGAAGAAAATTGGAAAACCTGTCTGAGAGTTATAGCCCTTTTTCCGTAAATTTTTCAAAATTTGTGCATTTTTTATTTTTTATTTCAAAAACTGTAACAGATAGAGGTGAAGTGTAAATTAAAAAAATGTTCAGCATATCAAGATCTACATACTCCGAAATTTTGGAAATTTTGAAGAAAATCCAAAGGCCTGTGTATGATTTATTGGCCGTTTTTCACCATTTTTTTCCCCAATGCCATATGGTTATGGGTTATTTCCCTTTAAATTCTGTGTTCAAATCTTCTTTAGTTAACTTTTCTCTTTTAAGCTTTAGAGAAATTCCCTACTATCACTTCATTAAAAAAAATATTTCTTCCATAATTAAGAGCAAAAACTGTTTTTGTGCAAATTTCTGCATTTTTTTGCAAAAATAATTTCTTTATCTTTACCTTATTCCGCCGTGCGCGGTCCCGGCTGAAGAATAGGCCCGCAGCATCCTCTGAGCTTGGAGTATAAGCCATCCTAACAGAGGACCCCGAGGGAACCCCGGGATATAGAAATAGGACCCAGTATCTCCGGCTTGCGGGGTGTGACCCCTCCTAAACGGAGGCTGACCCCGAGGGTCCCGGGATATAGAAATAGGACCCATTCCGTGGTTGTGCGGGATTAATAAATACACAACCCATCTTTCGGATGGGATGTAAACTCAGGTCCACGTGTTGGAAGAAATGCCACGCTTCCTGCACGTTAAAGAACCCTTGTAGCAAGCTCTTTTTGGGGTGGTCCGTAGGTGATCGGCTACAAGGCTAAATTCCCCGCCCTTGACGATTTCACCCTACTTTTCCAGTGGTAGTCAGAATTTCCCGTCCCATGGCCATTTCCATACCCCAAAGTGATTATTTATCAACAAACTTGTTCTCGTCTTGATATGGCTGAAATATTGCTGAGTAGACGTTAAACAATATTCAATCAATCAATCAATCAATCTTAACCTTATTTCATGTCATAATGATTTTCCTATATAAACATATTGTGTATATTACTGGGACTTTAGTGGAGAATCACTTTGAACTTTGCTGACATGTATGTTGAAGTAGTTTATCAGCTTCATAGACTGCTTAATGTTAATAATATTAGTAAATAAAGCCTTTAGTGAGCAGTTGATGAAAATTAACCTGAATGGATTTGAACAGAACTTGCCATTAATGATGCTTATGAGGTGCTGACTATAATATATATATGTATTGTGACTTTTATGCCGAAATGTCATCCAACATGGCCATCTGCAGGGAACTTAACTGTATGGAAAGAGCATACAAAGAATTTTTTATCTGAAACAACTTGGCTAGTCACAATGTATCTTAGATGGTCCCCTTCAAAACAGATGTCCTTCAAGTCTGCACCTTATGCAAATTGGCTACCAATGGGAAACAAAGTTTAATATAGGAGTACATTCAAAGATCTTCTTCTTTAAAACCATTTGGCCAGTTGGAAATAAACTTTGGCACAATACTTAATTTTCTTTAAAATTGTGTCCTGCAGATCCATCCCTTATCCAAGATGGCATGCAATAGGGAAAATAGTTAAATTAAAGTTGGATCATATAACATAAATGTTTAGTTACATAGTTTGAAAATGAGACCCTTTAACATATAAGTTGATTTGAAGTTGGCCATGGTCCAGGTGAGCGATACAGGCTCTTGAGAGCCTCTTGTTTAATATTTGTTTCTTCATTTTCTTTTTTCTGTGCCGTGCTCATGTTATTTCTTTGTTTCTTTGTTTTCCGATGTTGTCATTGTTCTTAGATTGTTCTCACTTACATTAGAATACTTCCAATATCTGGAGCAACCGTAAATGACGTCAATTTTCTGTTAGCAACTGTGCCGTAAGCATGTACAGGTTAAACTATTTATATAATATGTGGTGAACCGGTGTGCACCTGTTATGCCATTTTATCCATGAATATTTCCGGAAACTGGTTAATGTAAATATGCAAAACGAGCCCGACGACCACAAATTACATAGACATTAATTCCATATCATCTGTCGGTTTAGAAATATAACTATGCAGATTCATGCAATGAAATACTCTTCTTTACACTATACAGCACTCCTTCAGGAATAACACCACCACAGCTATCTTTAATCATAGACATATAGATACATAAAGATACAGATGTATCTATATGTCTCTGCTTTAAGTGCTTAAAAAAGTTCACTGTTTTAAAATCTAAAAAGTCACAGACTATTCTAAAATCTTAAAAGTCCCATACTTTTCTAAAATCTAAAAAGTCTCACACTGTACAAAAATTCTGACAATGTTTTAAAAATAACTCCACTGTACAAGTCTACCAAGTCTCAGTTCTAAAAAAAATACAAGTATTAGCTTTCCAAAAGCTAGTCTGACGTCAGTTTTCTTTTACCTAGACAATACAATGTATATTTTGTTTGATGATTTACCAGAATTTCCTAGCATCATAACGGTAACCAAACAAAACTTACAATATAATTCAACAATTGCGGTTCTCCTTGTATATAAGAAGGACATACTTAATAAACGAACTGATTTCTTTGTATTTTATTCTGACAAACCAGTATAACTTTCCTAAAGTGTTAATGTAGAAAACTAGAAAACACGAGGGGACTTTATAAACATAAGTAGATGATATAAATCGGAGAATAGTTTTTATGAAATAAAAACGATACGCTAGGCTATGGAATAGCCTTGGATAGAAAATGAAAAGGGTGCGGTGGCTCATGATGTATTTGTATACTCAAATCAATACTTGAGGTACTTCTTTGTAAATTCTTCTATTGGTTTGCGCATGTGACAAAAGAGGTGAAGAATACCCTATATAGTCACTAAATCAAAAGAAATGAAGGCAATATTTCTCCAATAACTGAATACCATATGCCCTCTTCAAACTGAGTGAAAAATCATCAATAATATCATCATGATAATGAAATAAAGTCTATTGTTGCAAATGTAAAACACGAGGGAACTTTAAAAACATAAGTAGGTGATATAAATCGATTCAATCACTGATTCGATCAAACACATTTTGCGACCTTTTAAAGCTGTGTTTTTTTATAGTATTTGTATATTATTGATTATTGCACTATACCTTATCTTTATTTTTAACTTCTGGTTTTAAATTCTTATTCTTTTTATCATATCTATATTTATAAATCTGGCTAAGCGATTTTAAATTTAAACATTACTGTTCTTATTCTTTTTATTATATCTATATTTATAAATATTGCAATACCAATCCCATCATCCCCTACAAACCTGTTCCCAGTACCACTTATGGTAAATGTTTATAATACGTTTCAACTTCCACAAGGAAACAGAAAAATTAAACCCCGCCCCGTTTTATCAGGACGAAACTGGACGCCATTTTGATTTTCGATAATATGAAATTCCTATTGGTCAATAGTCTTCTGGGCATGCGTTCTCCTCACTACGCAAGCGTGCTCCTCACTTTCCCCCAAGAACTATCTATATAGCTTGGCTATTCCATAGCCTAGCTAATAATGCGTGTTTATTTATATGCTAACAGCACGCGTAAAGAATGGTATTTAATGTCATTTAAAATATTATCGCGGAAAAATCAATAAATGAAAATCACGATCGTAAGTGTTAATTTATTAATTTGTAATGATATTGCCGTCACCTTAATTATATTAATTAAATGAATAGTTACACTTTATTGACCTTACACTTTATTGACCAGCATGCGTAGACTGACTAGTGCTGCCCCCTGGCTCACTACGCTTTGCTTTGTTACGCTCAATATCCGTTAGATTCGACGGATTTGAGACAGGCTCGCCAGTCTACCTTCATGCGATGCACTGTGGACGCTTTACACAAATGAAATGGACGCCCTACCGGATGTGCTTTTTCTGATTCTTATACTGTCTGACGCCGTGACAACAATTAATATGACACAACACGATCGTAATCATAATTACAGAAGAAGATCTAATATCTAAAATAAAAAAACAAGCTCCTTTACAATGAAGGACAAGAAAGGCTGTATGACTGATCGCCATAAGAGCTTCATCAATTCACATCTTCTAAATATTAAGTACGCTTTACGTGCAGAGCAAAACCTATACCTCTAGTGATGGATTATATTTAATAGTATGTAGATTTTTCTTCTGTTTGTAGAAAAAATGAATAGTTGAATGAGTAATATCTAAAATAAATGGAGTTTATTTCTATCATCAAAAATAGTCTCACCTTTGATTTACTGATTTAGAAATATTCTATGACAGCTAGTCACTGCTTAATATTATCCAATTATAGCCTTTTGATGAGGTCAATACATAATATATAATTAAGGTCGATAAAAACATGTATTGACCGATAGGAAAAGGCTACAATTGTTTGATTATAATTTGAAATTGTTGAAAATTATACAATTAAGATTTCTCTTAGCAAATTTAAATCAATTATGTCAACTAAAACTGTACAAAGTTTTAATTGCAACAAAAATAATGGAAAACAACACATAAACATAAAAATTAAAGGTTACTGATTTTTAATAAAAATGTTGTATTTCTACAATATGCGTTATTAGCATCATTGCACTCTTAGTAGCCAGCAAAGTTAATATTTCAGAAATAAACAACAGTTTTGATTATTTTATGGTAATCAATAAAATCAGTAATAACATTTCATATAAACAGCTAATCTCTATTCACTCTTTTGCAGTGACATTTTTCAAAAGCTAGCATTTGATTTTCTCAGTTGTTGTTCCTAAAAGCCTAAAAATGTAACTTAACCACTATATCGTGGTATCATTAGTATAAATATGATGAAGTGAATCATCACTATAGACAAAACAAACAACATAATTTGCATTTAAAAGCTCTACTGCCATTGGTCAATGTTGTGACATTTTGACTTATCTAAATTAAGTTCTATTCTAATATGACTCTCTTTTATGGCTTTGGAAACAAAGCTATGTACTAATTCCAACAATATTTTTAGCATCATTAGCATCTCCCTATCGCTCGGTATAAAATATTGACAAATATAAGGTCTGCCCATGTTCTAATTCGCAGAGAGTCCGCTTGCAATAATCTATTTTTTAATTGAACTTGAGAATTACCTTTCTATTTTTAGTAACAGTAAGTCTTTCAGCTGTACTATTGTTTATATTAAGCTTTCAGGTTTTATTTTTTAGAAATAACAAGTCGCTCAGCAATTTACAATTCAATCATGTGACACCTTTTGACAAATGAAATCTTTTGTATAATATACGAAAACAATTTTATAATTCAACTATAGTAATGATTTCATGTTGATGAGAAGATACTCGTTACTAGGCAACTGCCTGAGGTAGATTTCAAACTTCTATTATTGTCATTATTTGATGCGATTATTTGGTTAATTCATTTATTTAAAACGTTTATTTGTTCAAGGTTTTGATAATAATATTATAATAATAACATTGTGTTAAGCAGTGACTATGGCAAAATAGCGGTGCAGGTTGGGACAGAGCGCACTATGTGTATGCAAACAGTAATGTAAACCATATTTGTCAATAAAACATGTGCTAAATGCAGCCGTAGACCTTGCTACTGATTTTCTGATGCAAACAGGTACAACTCGCCGATTAAAGTCTCGTTCAAAGCAGACACAACAAGAGTATGTAAATTCATAAATTTATCATCCAATCACAATCATTATGAGAACGTAGTCGCGAGACCTTTACGATAGTTGACCAATCACTGAGAAGAACGGGTAATTTCGACATTTTCCCTATTACTTTCAGGTGGTACTCAATTTGTATTTTTTTTTTTTCAGTGTGGGATTAGACCCGTCCTTTCGCAGGAGTGGAGATCAGGGGGAGTACACGCCTCCTTTTACCACCTAAGCAAAAAACTGTTTCGGGAATTTCGTATTGAACTACCCATATACATGTACTTTTAACGCATTTTTACAAAATATACTTGAACATGAAATATTTATAGAATTTTTAATGAAAATATATTTTTTTTCATACCATTTCAAGATGTACGCCCCCCCCCCCTTTCGAAAATTCTGGATCCACATTTAAATTCAGTCTTGTATGAAACGCTTGATACAATTTTACTCACAACACATTTTGCACTGATGAGACATTAGTTGTCGAAATGGCCATATGCAGAAATTAAATTTGCAGCAAGTTCGGTATTTAGTTATTTGTTACCACTGGGTCGATGCCACTGCTGGTGGACTGTTAGTCCCCGAGGGTATTCACCAGCCCAGTAGTCAGTACTTCGATGCTGACCCGAAGCCGATTTATTTGAAAACTTGCAATATCTAAATTTTTATAAATTTTGTTAAAAACTAAGGAGTATCTCCCTCATGCAAAGCTCTGTCCTTAGCTGATTTTGGCTTTCAATTTAGATCATATGTGTAACTTGCTCTCTATCAGTTTTAAGCATCTTTGAGTTTATGGTTTTCCACATCTTTAGATTTTATCTGCACTGATGAGACATAGGTTGTCGAAATGGCCATATGCAGAAATTAAATTTGCAGCAAGTTCGGTATTTAGTTATTTGTTACACTTTTAAGCCTAGTCGGTAGTCAAATACACCAATACACATTTTTCAATATGTATTAAAATATCAGATTCAATATATTAAATTTAAATGGAACCTCTGCATAACTTTTTTTCCTAAAACTAGTTCTGTAGCTGATGTTCCAGAATCAGAAAAGAAGAATAAAAATATAGACCCACTGCAAATGTTTATAAACCAACGTACAAATAGAATTTGCACGTTGACTTATATGGTCAAAAACGTTTGAAAATACTAGTACTTCGTTAAATGCCACGAGATCATTACAACCGTCGTAAAATTCGATGCACCGTATAAATTTGTCCAAAAAAAATTACATTTACTATTCTCCAAAAACTGTTTAATTTCTGAACATCAGGGCGGGCGAAAATGTAATGCACAATGAAATAAAAACTTCTACAGTCACATCATTTTGACCATTATTGTGTCCACGTATCTACACTGTGACATGTAACAAACGCTTTTCCAATCAAATTATTGAATGTTATTGATGAGTCCTGTCAACATGAAGGGGGGTGTTTTTGATCAGACTTGATGACTACATGTCAATTATACGTCCAATTGACTCAACCAATGAGAGTTACATGTTCTCGTGACTTGATCAGTCTATCTTTATCATTTATCGAATCAACGCGCACTTCAAATCTGAAAACTGTAAATGTTCTTTGTGACATATTCATGTTTACAGTCAGAGTGGCGAATAGAATGCATATCAAGGTCACTAATCTGTGACGTGTAAACGAACGAAAATTAATACTTAATCCGGTTCAGTTGTATAAAAAAGATAATTTTCACCACTGTTGGCATTCGGAATCATATATTCTACCTTTGCAGTTCACCTTACGAATATATTATCACCGGGGGGGGTAACTTGGTATTTTTTCTAGTAGGGATGTGCCAAATTGATCTCGTAAACATGCCCCGAATTTATATACTCATGTACTTAAAACATACCCCAAATTTATATAACAACACTAAATTTAGGTCCCGAATCTATTCATATACCATTGATTTTAATATTAACGAATCAAAGCTATAAGCACATGAAATATTGAACATTTAAGAAAATAAGGATTATGTTGTTTCATAGATTATTACCATTTTTGCTTCATCATACTTAAATTTATACAAATCATTATTTCTACATGCAAATTCATATACAATTTGTTTAAATAACACACCCAAATTTATATATTTCATGCAAAAAACAAACCCGAATTTTTGGCACATCCCTGTATACCAAAATAGTGGAAGTTACCCCCACTCCCTCACCCCACCCCCTTTTGGGATTATCACAACTGTGTGCAACACTATTCTACTCTTTTGTTTATCTCCAGTATCAAGATAATTCGATTCAATGACCCTGGCAGGCATATTTTAAAATCTCCAATAAGTTTATCCCAATAATTTCTAATTACTTTTGTACGGTAATAGAATCTTAGATTTAAAACTGGAAATGAACAATACACCAAACATTTTTGAAGTCCCGAAATATAATGTACATTAGGTCCGAAAAAAACTGTTAAACTTTAGATAGCGACAGAGATTTGTAACAAGTAGATGAGTTTTTCCTGTACTACAGATATCCTCTGACAATTAGAATGAACCTATTGCAATAGTTTGGAATAATATCTAACACCTTGACACCTTGTCAACTATTCAAAAGGACATAAAAAGCGTTGTTCCATTTGCTTGATTTTACTATGTATTTATAGGCATTTTGTCCTATGTAAGATTTGCTCCATATCCCTTTATTTGTTCATAAAAATCTTTCCAACTGATTTACATGTCATCTTAAGTAGTTCATGAGTTGTTTCCAGTTAGAAGAACAATTTATCTATATAGTTAAGAAACTATATCCTAAGAATTGCCATAGGTTTATGGATAAAGTCGGGTGTTATCCGCAAGAAGAACTTTAGAATTTAAGAAATATATTGCGATTCTTAAAACTTTTCGAATTTGCATCACAGTCCACAGCTAGTTTGATACAAATGACTTAGCTGTTTATTCGTAAGATCTTCTTAAACTCGAGTTTGATTTCTGGTATTCTCCATGCATAAACAAATGGGTTCAAAAATGAATTCACCATCAACGGCAGAAACCCGTAAGACTTTACTTTTCCCTGCACCAGAGTGCCTGACATCTCAAAATACATCATGAAAATCATGGGACAGGTGAAAATAATCGTTGAAATTCCAAGGAGACAGCAGGTTATGAATGCCTTAATTTCCCATGCACGTCTCTGCTTTTTCAAATTCTTGTCATCAGTGGTTTTTGTCATAGTTTTGTCAATTGTTTCTTGCTTAAAACAGTCAGTACCTCCACGTTTTGAAATATCGTTGACACAGAAAAGCGTGAAAACACTTTCGGTTTCAGACGCAGACTCTGGATCTTTTTGTGAGATTATTTCAATGTCATCCAAAGAAATGACCGATTTGGCTCCCCTCTTCCGTCTAACATCTGCAACTCTTCTTGTTTTGTCACCGGCTCGTGTTTTGGGTGTGTCATCTGTAACATTTACGTGTATGTCATCAGAATCTGCATTGATTTTGTTTTTTGGATCTTTTCTACGTTGAAAATCGGCATCATGCTTTCGTCTACATATATCCTCGGTATCGTTTATACTTTTTACATCGATGGGATCGCTATGTTCTTGTACGATATTTATTTCAGTAGAATCAATAATGTTATTGTCTTGACCTTCAAATGTTTCGATGAAACAAGATTTAATATTTCCAGTAGACGGTATAGATGCATTTATTCCTTTTTGCATTTCAATTGTAGAGTCACGTGGGAGGAATATCTCGGTGTTTGATTCGCTATCATAATTATCAATGTTCCGAATAATTTGTGGCATTTGTTTGCTGGAAAGTTCTTTACATGCACCTTTCTGTTCTTTCTGCAGTTCTTGTCCTGCTTCCCGGACAGAAAAGGTCATGTTCGGTGAAGTATTCCATCTTGAAAGACTTTGTAATTTCGTACGGGAAGTGCCGGGATCTTTATTTGTTGCTGGGAGGCTAAAATTTAATTTTGATAATTTTCGGTCGTTTTTTGTGTTGGAATTTCTCGTAAATGGCTGAACTTTATTATTTGATTTGAAAAAGGTTCTCCATAGCCGGACTCCTGTCATTGTTGTAACGGCAAATACAAGTATCATCATCAAAGTGAGGCCGCTTGCGATCCACAGGGTATAGTAAAAGTAGTTATCCCCATACGTCTGTGTCCCATCACAGCGGTCAATATTAGTTACATAGGGTGTCAGTAGCGTCACCACTATTGTATATGAAAAAGGTAAGAGGATGGTCGCACCAACATAACAAAATTTCTTTTTGTCAAGGTGTTCACTCGTTCCAAAATTAAATGATTTAACCGTGTAATATCTTTGTAGACAAAGAAGGAGAATAAGGCTATACGTGGTAAACACACCACAAAATACCAAGATCAGCTCAAATAAGCATAATCCTGTGCTATGTCCCATAACAGGGACAAATGACGACAACACCATGAGTAACGCTCCAAGACTCATACTGCTGTCACTAAAACTTAGTGCCAGAACGACAAGATTTTGAAACTTATTCTGCAATGTTTTGATACAAACAGCGACACATGTTACATTTAACATTAGTGTCAGGACTGCAGTTGTAACGAAGACAACCAATGCTGGTGTTCGCCCCTGGTCTGTAACAACTGTGCTGTTCTGAAAACAAACAAATTAGAAGATATCAAATATTAATCTTATTAACAAATAGAATATGTAAAAATGTATTTGTTTTAAGTTGTATGTGTACCAATTTCCACATACAGTTCTAATGTTTATTTTGATCCATGAAAAAAACTAGGTTGAATGAATAATTGCTTTATATTTGCGTACATTTTTATTGAATATTGAGCAAACCTTTTATACATTAGTGCTGATTTATTCAGCATACCATTAACAAGAGGAATTTCATCCAACAACATCAATTTAAAACCAGAGACTCAGAAAATGAGCCTGGATCGCTCATCTGACAAAATGTTTCTGAGCCATGCCTATCCTGATGCATAAACTTATGTTATTTTCCCATAGGGTCTAAAATTGGTTGAATTTACTAAAGTTTTTTTGTAAGATCTAAACGAAATGAGCAGTAAAGGACCCTTAACATTATAACAATATTTAGCAAAATGTGCTTTAAAAGCTCAGAGTTGATGACAAAAGTGCACTGGAAGCTATGTTTTTAATCGGAATGAAACAAAATGAACATTCTTGCATATAATATCCTCTGCATCATTACTGTCAAGTTTGGTTGAATTTGCTTTGATGGTTTCAGAGGAGATGATTTTCCATACAGTCAAATATTATACAATGATGTAAGATGGCCGTCATGGTTTTTTTTATCGAGATGAGTGATTTTTTTAAAGAAGCTTCTGTTAATCATTCCCGTAAACTTTGGTTGAATTTATCTTATTGTTCAGAGAAAATGATCAATTTGTGTTTCAAATAGTGAACTTCCCGTTTTTGAGCAGTAATATTCCCACATCGCCGGCATCTAGGCATGTACATTTCACAACTCATTTACTATTACCGTTCCTGCAGTTTGTACAGCAATTTTGTCAACAAAGCGAAATTGCTGTCTCAAAAACTTATACATCAAGGGTATGTTCAGTCACTGTAAAGTTGTAATTTTGATTATAGAAGTGTTACGATCGTCACCACGATTGGACTGACCGTTACAATGTTTTATTTCACAAATGACAATAGATATCTTTGAGTAGATCCAGAATTTTATCGGTCTGACGAACACCGACTGTGACAAAACTGGACTTTTCCCCGGCCGTCATTTTGGACCTATGATTTTAGAATTTCACTTTTCTTCGTTCTTGCTTCGGCATTAGTTTTCCGATGTATTTTGTCTATTTTTTCGAAATGGGCAATCTTTGTAAAGCACTTGCCACACATTATTCCAATATAGTTTAGCTAATATAGTTTCAGAGCAGATGATAAAAAATGCTGATTTTACGTAAGTAACAAATTTTAACTATTCTGCGCTGGCTGCCATGTTTTTACTGGAATTGAAAGAAATGAGCAATTTCATCGAACGACCTCCAGATCATCATTCCTGTTAAATCTTGTTGACCTTGCTTCAATAGTTTCAGAGCAGAAAAGGATTTTCTGATAGGGTCAAATATACAATTTCTGTAAAGTTTGGTTTACTTTGCTTTAGACGATTCAAAGGAGACGATAAACTATGTTCCCCGCTGGCGGTTATATTGTTTCAGATCCGACCTAAAAGAGCAATGTTTCTAAAGGACATGAAGTACACCATTCTAAAACAGTTAAGTTGAACTTGGTTCGTAGTACCAAATATGATGATGTAAATGGTGATTTTCCTAATTACTTTGTTCACAATTATTATCACGTATATTTCTTTGAAGACTGTAATATTCTGTAAAAATTTGCCAAAAAAAAAAACAAAAACAAAAACAAAAACAAAAACAAAAAAAAAAAAGAAAGAAAAAAGAAAAAAAACTGTTTTCAAAGAATTTCTCGGGAAATCCACAAAACCAAAACCCCAAAGTTAATGTTAATTCATTTTCTGCATGTGCGCTTTCTGACAACCTTGTCTCATCAGTGCGGATCTAACCAAAACATTTGAAAGTCTTTGAATGGAAAACGAGTAAAAGCTGATAGTAAACAAATAACCAAAAGGATCTAAATAGAAATGCCAAAATTCATATAAGTCAGAGCTATTCATACGGGAGATATTCCTTTGTTTTGAACAAAATTTGGTAAAATTTAGAGATATTTCAAATTTCAATAAAATCGGTTTTCGGTAATGCAGTAATATAACTTCTCAGAAATTATAGAAATGTTTTTATCTGTTTTCTTTTTTTTTAATTCTGTTTTTAATCTCCATGGTAACAAAAATATGTACGTCATTTATGGACAATTAACGTTGTAATTACGATATTTGATATCTTAATTATTGACACATTCGCAGGATGTAACTTTTTACAGAACAAAGGAGAGTTAGAACAACGGATTTAAGTCATCTGTTTTATATGATTATGGGTGAATAAATTACAAAACAGCATTTAATTATATATAACACCTGGTATAATGTTGATTATTGATGACTGAAAAATAATGATAACAATAAGCATGATTAATTTCATTAGTTTCAAAAACTAAAGCCTTTTCAGTTAAAACACAAGATTAATCCTTCTTTGGCTGTTCAGTTGACTTCTCTAAATTCAATATGGTAATGTTAGCCCCTTAAATAAAGCCAGATAATAGCATGCAATTACAACTGACCATGACTAAAATGGGCACTGTTGCTCAGTAACAAGTATATGTTCTAATTGATAATCAGATAAATATTTTTGAATCTTAAAAGTCAATTGGCGAGACAAGAAATAAGCGAAAATATTGCCTATTGAGAAAGTGGATCTCAAAACGGCCTATACTCTCGATTATGCAATAACACAAGACAAAAACTAAGAGCCGAAAGCACAATCAAAAGAAAATATACATAAATTTGTCTCTTCTCTCAGAGTCTGAAACAACTGCTAAACATAACTTGCTATTACGTTGACTTAGTTTCTAGTGTTCTATTCATTCCAAGTATTAGAATGCCAGGCAGAAAATATTATATTATTCAATATCTTGTCGTCCTTATATAGCTGAAATATTGTCCACTGGACGTTATACTCTAACTATGTTTTTAGCTTGATCTAAAATGTCACTGGTGTCGCCCCATAGTTAGTGGTATAGTTTGAAAGTTTACAATGAAAAATGTAATTATTTTGGGCGTAAAAAGGATAAATTCAGTTGTGTGTTGTAACGGTGTTTCATCAATTGCTAGTTATGTCGATATTGTAATGTTACATGACTAGAACGTTTTATTCAGTATTACTTTCTTGGAGGGATAAGTTTAAACCTATTTGATATGCAACTGACGATAACAGAGTTTTATCTGTAACCCAATTGAAATAGATATATGCTTTTTATTGAAACTTTACATCGCACATTTTCTTATCTAACCTTGTAAATTTATCTGCATGTTTTAAAAAAAACCTAATGTACTTTTCTTAAAAATCAGGAAACCACCAGATGTGCCAAATAACAATTTCAGAATGAAAAAGAAAACAAAAGAGTAAAAGATGTTGGTGTAAATTGATTAGCTCTTACAAATAGTGCTCTGTGGTTGTTTATTTCTTGTGATTGTCAAGTTGTACGATCGGGCTTGCAATTTTGTCGGATAGCAGATGACGGCGATTGTAAGAACGTTATGCCAGTTAAGTTTTTGCTAGTCGACGTTTTATGCATATAGCGTTAATCCGAATGTATCAAAGAATTAACATACTATGAGGCATTTGTTCTACGCTTGACGGTTTTAATGAACGAATCCTTACTATCACAGCCAAACTTTTACAACAAGGTTTACAGATTTCATCAGTTATTGAACACGTTTAAGAAGTTTTATAATAGATATGAACATTTTATATCTAAGAACGGCTAAGTAAAGCTTATTACTATGGACATTTCTAATCCTCGTTCTTACGGAAATGTTGTTATAAAATGCCAAAAACTAATTAAAGATCCAGAAAAGCTGGGACGTAACTTATATTCTTTATGTATATGGGATATCGACAGGATACTCTGCTTGCATCCGCATAATTAGCTTTAAGATCTAGTGACATGAAAATTTTACACACATACTGGCCTCTCCCTGATACTGCCGATGTCTACTGAAATATATGATGATTCTTGACCAAACCCTTCTGGAAGTTTTGAGTTTGATTTTTCTTCCGTTGTGCGACAGTGTTTCACTAGTAGACTAAGCTCCTTGAACTAGACGGCAGTTTAGCGGCGAGCACCTCTTTACTCATCTTTCAAAATTACGTATTGTCACTTTATCTCCTTCAGGATTGTGGTCATGGTAGTCTACCTGTATTGGGTTTTATTCTCCTTCAGGATTGTGGTCATAGTAGTCTACCTGTATTGGGTTTTATTCGTATGTTTATAATACTATAGGGAAACATGACAAATAGAGGGGAGGTTTGGGTAGCCAAAAACCTGTTTAACCCTACCGCTGGTTTTTGCTAGTGCCTGTATAAAGTCCACCTGTCCCGAGTTCCTATCATTGTTTACGTTTGTCTTTTGTCTTTTTGTTTTTTTCCTGTGTAATCCCCTGCAGATTGAGGCATGTGACTGTAATTTTCAGTCATTGTACATGTTTCCTGTTATCCTCTTTTTTTACATGAAAGAAACCTCATATTTGATGGCCTCATGTTAAAAACAGGCGATGCAAGGGATTGTCTTTGAAGTATAAGCTAAGATCATTGTTGAGTGTCTCATATTTGCTTCAATATAAAGAACAACAGCAAAAGCCTTGTTATGTTGTCGTCTTTATCAAGTATTGATTTAGACTTTGTCTCATGTAAATTTTCTTCATGTCCTTTAATTGACTACAAAACAATATGGATTGTGGAAATTTTGGAGTTAAGATGAAAAACATAAAACGACCTCAATAACCTTTTTTTGAACAAGTACACAAATAAAACCTTTTCATTTACGATTTTTAGCCCCCGCCTTACATTACATAATATTAGAATCTGGGAAAAGGGTCAAAACAAAAAAAAAAATGCAACATATTTTTAAATTAAAACTATCCTGTTTAAATGCTTCATTTGGGTCTACTTTTGGAAATGCGGGACTAAGATAAGGGACCGGTCAAAATTTATCAAGGCATGGGACGGCGGTGCAAACAGAAGAAGAACATGCATTGTTTTCACAGTGTCAGGGTCTCGGACCAGGATATTTTTTCAGCCAAAATGTGCATAGGACCTAAACATTTGTAGATAAGATCTTTGATTGCAAAGGCAAAAACTTTATATGCGTATTATTTTTTGTTCTTTTTTTTGCATGCAGTTCTTGTATTTAGACATTGTTGGTATGGGATAACTAGCTATTAAAATAACACTTTCTCCTCTTTTAAAACTTTTTGAACCAAAATCTTAATTATTTTATTCACTGTATATATTTTATTTACTTTTCATACCATAAAAGACTAAATCTGATAAATAGCTGCACATATATTTTCAATTTTGCGCACCACTCTAGTGTATGGATTTAGACATTATTGATATGGGACAACCAACTATAAAGTTGGTCATTCTTCGAAAAAGTAATTTTTGCAAAGAAAACTCTAAATTGTTATAGCCACTTTATACATTTTATTCCTTTTCACACCATAAAAGACCAAATTTGATAAATAATTGCCAATATAATTTCATTTTTTTGCATTACCCTAGAACATGTATATGGATTTGGAATTTTTCGTATGGATAGCCAACTATAAAAATTGGTAATTCTTCAAAATTGTAACATTTTTGAAGATAATCTTTATTGTTATACCTACTTTATACATTTTGTTTATCTTTCGCATCATAAACGACCAAATTTAATAAATAATTGGCAATACAATTTCACTTGTTTGCATTACAATAGAACATGTGTATGGATTTAGACAATATCGAATGGACATAGCCAAATATAAAAATTGGCAATTCTTCAAAATTGTAACATTTTTGAAGAAAATCTTATTTGTTATACCTACTTTATACATTTTGCTTACTTTACGCACCATAAAAGACCAAATTCAATAAAGAAAAAAGAATTACTAATATAATTTCAATTTTTGCATTGTCATAGAACATGAATATGCATTAAGTCATTATCGGCATTCGATAACTAACTATAAAAATTTGTCATTCTTCAAAATTGTTACCCTTTTTTCAACAAAACCTTTATTGTTTAGCCCACTTAATATATTTTATGAACTTTTCATGCCAGAAAATACTAAACTCAATAGGTATGTGCCCATTTAATTTCAATTTTGTTTCTTCATTTCTCCAATACATATATGGATTCAAACCTATTATCGGTATAGGATAACAAACTATAAAAAATTGGTAAACTTCAAACTTGTAACTCTCATTTGTTTTATTTACTTGTATATACTTTTCACTTTTCACACGATAAATGACCAAATCAGATGAAAAGTTGCACATATGATTTGTAATTTTTTTCATTACTCAAGATTTAAACACTATTGGTCTTGGAAGTCAACTATAAGAATAGATAACTCTTCTCTATTACAACTCTTTTCAATACAATATTTATGATTTTTCTCACATTGTATATGTATTTGCTTTTTATACCATAAAAGAGTAAATTAGGGTTATAATTTTCCATCGAATTCAAGTATAATTTGACGTAACAATTGATTTTTTGTAAACAATAAAAATTTAAATTTCTCATTTGAAGTAATGGTTTTAATTAAGCTATCTAGAACCGGCAACACAAGAATACATAAATGGGACACCAACTTTTTTTCTAGCACAACAGAATAGGACGTCACCTTTTCTTAATTTTTGCTACCATGGGACCACAACTTTTTTTATCAAAAATTTTTGTTTTGCACCGGTCCCATGCCCTTATAAATTTTGACCGGTCCCTAAGGTTTCTTGATTTTATATCGAACGTCACACAGTATCGCCAAATTTGCCTTTATTTCTATCATTCCCAAAAGACACGCATAAGAAAAATGGAAATCAGAATTCCTCTTTCCCTTTAATTCTACCTCAACTGCCAGATCTAAATTTTGATATTCTTATTTTGTAGATTGTTAGACAACCTTGAAAATTTGTCAAGTTCAAGTTTCAGGATCTATAAATTTTAAATTTCATTTCATTTCCAAATGAATACCGAAGCAAAAGCCAAAATCTTACATTCATAATGCATGGCAATATATTAAGGATTACATACAGACAGAGAACCTTAAGGATGAAGACGAAACAACAGTACATAAAATAAACGCCACAAAAAATTAAGCACTAACAGTTTGAACCCGTAAAAAACTTGAGTCAAATCAGGTGCTCTTGAAGGGTAAGCATGACCTGCTACACATGTGACACCCATTTCACTGCCAGTAAAAAAGTCCGCCCGATGCAAATACATGTAAGTTGAATACCACACACTTAATTATCTCTCAATATTTCAAATAAACTAACATAAAACAAATTACTTAAAAAAATTGTACATTCGTGATTATTCAAATTTAAGTATTTTTTTCATTTACGTATTTAACTCTAAATTTAGCTGAAATATAGCTTACTGAAATTAAAGAACAATCGGGGCAAATGTCGGACACTAATGGAAAACTGAAACTGTGGTCGATTGAGCTTGCAAACGATAGCTAAGGAAACCAGTTATGTCTCTTGAAATCATATAGAAACTTAATCGTTTAAGAAAAACGGAAATATTCTTATATTTACGCAAAACGGATTGACATTAAAAATATGCTTACTCCATCTATTTTTTAAGGAAATTTTGACTGCTTTTACCAAAGTCAGTCGTTTTTGAACTTAAAATGTCGCAGGTGTGTTGCAAATGACTGCAAATCGCTGGTTATTTTTTTTCAACACTAATTTAACCTGAAATGACTTTCCAGCTTTAAGCAAACACATTTAAGTCACTTTCAGTGTTTTCATGTTTTGTAGCCCAGTAGTCACTACTTCGGTGCTGACCTGAAAGCCGATTCTATTTGGAACCTTGCAATATCTAAATTTTTGTAACTTTTGTTGAAAACTAAGGAGTATCTCCCTCGTGCAAAGCTCTGTCCTTAGCTGATTTTTGGCTACATATTAAGATCATATTGGGTGTTTGTTCTCTATCAGTTTTAACATGTTTGAATTTATGACCTTCCAAACGTTTAGATTTTATCTGCACTGAAGAGACATAAGTTGTCGAAATGCGCATATGCAGAACCTAAATTCACAGTAACTTCGGTATTTAGTTATTTCAGTGTTTTCATGTTTTGTAAATGACTGATATGTGTTGATAATGTCTTTCAAGTGTTGCGTCAATGTTGATCAGTCTCTCACAACGCTCTATGAGTGTGTGAGCACTCATTACTAAACCTAATCCATTTTCGCAGCACCTTGTTTTCGTATTTCTATTTATTTTTTTATTTGGAAATTGTTATTTCGCACACCTCATCGTTTTTCTTTTCTTTTTTTTTTTTTTTTTTTTGAAGGAAAAAGTAGAGACTGATCCATGTTGAAAATTACTGAACAGCAATGACCCAACAGCGGACCGACATTTTCAACACGGGTCTTTTACAGTGCAGTTGGCGTTGAGAATGGCTTTCTATTACATTAAAAATGACTGATCAGCGTTCACTAAACACTTTTACATTACCGGCTATTCATTTGAACCCAATAGTCAGTTATTTGGTGCTGAGCCGAAAGCCGACTTTATTTGGAAACTTCCAATATCTATTTTTTTTTTAGGAAATAAGGAATATTTCACTCATGCTTGAAGCTCTGTCCTTGGCTGATTTTGGCCTTTTTTAGATCATGTTGATTGTTATTGTCTATCAGTTTTTAATTTGAGTTCATGGTGTTGCATTTTTTTTTATATTATCTGCATTGAAGAGACAACAATTGTCGAAATGATCATATGGAGAAACTAAATTAACAGTAAGTTTGGTAATTAGATATTTAAAAAAATCATGATTTTTATTTCATTTTTTAATTTGTTTACTTATTTACATGTATTTGTATTCTTCATTCATTATCTTCAGTTTTTTTTTCCTTTATTCAGTTTTATTGTATTTTTAAATATTCATTCATTCATTTCTTTTTAAGAGAATTCTTTACCCCACTGACTCATTCAGTTATATATTTTAGTTAAATGTTTGTTATAACATGTATTGCAAAATAATACTTGTTGACGGCACCACATCCGTGACAAGAGTGAATACATGGATGTGGCGTTGTTCAACATTTAGCAAGGGAATTCCGCTCAAACCGGAGCTAGGGACCGTCTTAAACTTACTATGAGGTAGGAGTGTTTGCTCTTTGTTGAAGGCGTCATGGTGACCTTAAGATGGAAGAACAAAAATGAAAGCGTTGTTCTATTTGCTTAATCTAACCATATATTTATAGGAATTTTTGTAAAATTCAAAGATTATTGCATTCTTTAAATTCTCTACATTCTTGATTATTATTACATTATTATTACATTCTTGATTATTATTACATTCGTGAAAAAGAAATTGCTAGTCGTTTTCTCCAAAGCTATGTTTTGCATGCTTATTAAGCACAAAAATCGACAAATAAAAAAGGTTAAAAATCTTAGAATATCAAAATGACAACCACAGTACGTATTTTTGTATTTTTAGAAATACATAACACTGCAATTGACTTCTAATACAATCACTTTTGATTTTGCTGAAGAGACACGCTAAAAAAACTCTGGATCTTTTTAACATAATTCAATATACACCAAAGTCGGGAAGAAAAAGAAACAAAGAAAAAAAGACACACACACACATAAAAATACCACGTCCTTCACACAACAAACTCTTCGGCATGAAAATAAAAATTTTGAATAAACAAAATTTGAGCATATTATTTAAAGATGGGGTGGGGGGGGGGGGGGGGGGGGGNTCTCCCTCTCTTTCTCCAACCTCTTCTGTCCTTTCTCTCACTACTCTCTCCTTTTTCCAACCCTTTCTCCTTTCTTCTGTTCTTTTTGTTGTTTTTTAATACTGTGTTCATGCCCTCATAGATAGCGTTGAGAATGACTGACCCGCGTTGACTCAACACTGGAAGACATTCCAAGCACAGGTTATTTTTTTAACACAGGTAACGTTGAGAATGATTGATCAACCTTGACTCCACAATGGAAAAAACTGTAAGTGACTCAGATGTGTTGGCTAAACGCTGGACAGACATTTTCAGTCAAACACTAGGGTTGTAAAAGACCGATTAGCTTTGAATCAAAACAGCATTGTTATTTGCAACGCAGTACAGGCAGTTTCGGTAAAAAAAAAAACGACTGTCTTTGGTAAAAAGCAGTCAAAATCTCGGTCAAAAATGACTTGTATTGTAGTTCTTAGGGAATCTCTCGTCTTGAATTATGCACCTGAAGTCTTCTCTGAAACTTTTGTTATGCACTCAACAGTTAGTGAATCAATGTTGTTCATTGTATCTGAAACAGTCTTTTGATTTGTCGACAGGGTGCGTCTTTCAATTGTCTCGCAAGTGGAATTTTGGATATTTATCCTGTTTATTCAAATTAACCTTTCAACGTTCAAGTAAACTGTGCATGACATTTGCAGATGTTATTATCTGGGAATACATAGGGTTTGGGAAATAATTATATTTTTTACACCATATAAATAAATTTATAAAAATAAAACATACTACTGTGTTTGGAACAAATTTTCACTGTTGTTCTTTTCATTCTCTAATGAAAATAACCACCCTACATTCAGTAGATCATATCTTTTAATTTTTCAATGGACTCTAAATTTTCTGCACTGACATTTAAAATAAATTTATTGGACTTCTGATGTCGTATTGCCAGAGTATAAAAAATAATCAACTATAGCCCAAGATTATTTTTGTCTTTATCAGATTGGCCAGAGGCGGCCTGCTTTAAACACAGTTTTGAAACTATACTAACATCAAACCGAAAATACTTACATTCATAGTAATGCTTCCGACTAAAGCAATTTTTTCTTTCTTTCTTCACATACCATAGAAATCTAAAAAAAAAAGCAGACACAGTATTAAATTGATTTTCTTTTTGTATATGGCGAATTCATTTTAAAAGTTTTTGTTTAGAAAAACAAGAAAACTTAATTCTAAATAAATACATACATACATCCACATAAAAAGACATACACACAACACAAATAAAATACAAAACAAATCGAAAAACAAAAGAAGAAGAAAGATAGAAAAGGAAAAAAACAACACTGAAAACAAATAAAAAAAAATGAAAATACAAAATTAACTGACCGTTAAATAAGCATGGTGTTTTATTATTCCAGAGAAAATATTTTCCAGATTTTATGAAAAAAAATTAAGAGCTGAAATGCTATCACTTACCGTAATACTACATGCAGTAAACCTGGTATAATTATATTTTATATTAATCTGGTTATATATCACAAAATATGAAAACGACTCGATGATTGTATAACTTCTATAATGCTGTAACCTATGCTAAATCATGTTTTTCATTTTGTATGCTAATAGTCAGTTGTCATCAATTAATGATACTTCTGATAATAAATCGGATTGGACATTACCTGCATTCAATTTTATCCACCAATCCGAAAAGAAGCAAGTTTTGTTTTTGCTTATGATTGCGCATTAGTCTATTGTATTAAATCAGATTGAGAAATAAATGATGGCTAATGTTAATTTGAAACCATTATCACTATCAACGCCTACATGCATGTATAAAGTTTAAAGACATTTAAAGATCTTCCTCTCAGAAAATAACAGTCCAATTATTACCAAACTTAGTCAAAATGGTCCTATGATGGTCCTTTCAAAAAAGGTAAACGGCAAATCTGTACCTAATCCAAAGTGCCAACAGCGAGGAACGTAATTTTAACATTAGACCCTATGGAAAAGACATTCAAAGATCCCAGAATCTACCAGTCCAAACTTGGGCGCAATGTTCCCTTGATGTTCCCTTGCAAAAAGGTATCCGGCAGGTCTGTACCTAATCCAAGATTGATTCCAGCCGGGAACATAGTTTTAACATTGGACCTTATGGAAAAGACGTTCAAAGATCTTCTAAGAAACTGCTGGTCCAATTATTACCAAACTTAGTCACAATGGTCCTAAGATGGTTCCTTCCAAAAGAGATATCCAACAGGTCTGTACCTAATTCAAGATTGCTTCCAGCGGGTAACATAGTTTTAACATTGGACCTTATGGAAAAGACATTCAAAGATCTTCTTCTACGAAACTACTGGTCCAGTTATTACCAAACTTAGTGACGATGGTCCTAAGATGGTTCCTTCCAAAAGAGATATCCAGCAGGTCTATACCTAATCCAAGATGGCTGCCACCAGGCTACACCCTATGGTTAAATGTGAAAGCACATTCAAGCCTAAAATCACATGTTTGGTATGATTAAATAACAAAAAAGCTGCAAAAGTTTTATTGTTCATACATAAATATTACCTTGATTACTGCAGCTTGTACTATAGATTAAATGGTCCTCATAGTATACACCAAAACACTATTCGGGGATTGTCTTTAATTTGAAAATAAGATATAATGAAAACTATAATTTTAAAAAGGAAATTATAAAAGTAAGACAGGTAATAAACTTTATCTAAACAACACTTTATTTTATTGACCATTTCAGCAATATGTAAAACTTGATTATAAAGGTACCTCTCTATAAAGGTAATTTTTTGAATGGTTGTCTGGTGATTGGTTGTGATGGATGGTGAAGCTTTCAACTGCCATGGAAACCACACAAGAAAACATAAATTTTAGAGAAAAAAAGGTATTCTGCTAAATTTTATGTTTTTTTTTCTGAAATATGTATACATTACTTAATAAGGAGAACCAATGTTCATATATTTTTTGAAAGGTGTCTTGTGATGTTTTGATTTCGGCAGTATTTATTGCGTAGATTATCAGGGGAACCCCTGCCCATTTTTTGCTGAAAGATGGACCGAAATCCGTACATTCAAATGGATAACAAATTCAAAGATCTCTTCTCAGAAACAACTTGCACAATTAGAAAAAAAAATGGTACTTTGGTCATACCTTCCAATAAAGGAATCTGGCAGGTCCAGACCACATCAAATGTGGCTGCCAGTAGAAACATAATTTCACATCTGACTTTTCGGAAAACACATTCCAAGATCTTCTCGGAAACTAGTAATCCGATTAGAAACAAACGTAGTCACAATGGTCCTTAGTTGGTCCTTTCAAATGAGGCATCCTGCAGATCCGTTCTTCGTTTAAGATTGTCACCAGTGGGAACATAGTTTACATAGTTAACCTGCATATGGAATGTTGTCTCCTTGACATTTACACCATTTTCTTTGTTTTTTCATATTGGATTCCATGAAAGGAATTGTTTATCTGAACTATGGAGTATCTCTCTCATGCAAAGATCTGTCCTTAGTTGATGTTGGCTTAGATTTAGATCTTATTGGTTTTTGTTCTCTCTCAGTTTTTAACATCTTTGTGTTTATGGTCTTCCAAACGTTTAGATTTAATCTGCACTGAAGAGTCAGAAGCTGTCGAAATGCGAATGTGCATATGCAGAAAATAAATTCCTAGTAACTTCGGTATTTAGTTATCTGAAACCACTTATCCAATTGGAAATAAACCTGATCACAAAAGTCCTTCGGTGGTCCAGTTCACAATTTGTGTCTTGCATGTCTGCATCCAATCCAAGGTGGCCTAAAGCAGGAAACATAGTTTAACATTGGACCGTGTGGGAAATGTCATTCGTCTTTCTATTTCATAGATGGTTTAGGTGAGCGATACAGGGCTTCTTTCTTTATTGTTCCATTGTAAAATTTTGCAAATTTCTAGAAATTTATTGCGTCTATCTAACAGTATCTAAATCATGCAAAGCTAAGTCATTACCTGATATTGGTATACTTTAGGCCATTGAGCTAATTTTACTCTATCAGCTGTCTCTTTTATACTTTAGGCCTTTGAGCTAATTTTACTCTATGTTTCTGATTTTATGGGGTCTTCCAAACGTATTTTTTTAATGTGGCCAGTTACTTGTCCTCCATTCATGACAAATGTGTTGTCTTTTCTGCCACGAAGCCCGTTAAAACATCATTTTATTTGTAAAAATCATTACACAAGTTTTTTTAAAGAAAGAACTGGGCATTGATAATTCCACAGGTCATCCAAATCACAAAGTTACTACTCTGTCTAAGGAGGAGATATTACAGAAGCAAAAATCTGTTTTGCTTTTTTTGGGGAGATTTCCAGCAAGGATGAGGACACGGATGTCCCGTCTTTGGTATCAAAATTTCATAAATGCCTATACAAACGATACATGGCTGGATTTGCCAAATGTTCTACAAAATCTATATCCAAGTTGTTAACCTCCATCTTGATAGCTGAAAAAGAGGGCCTTCAATAATATTGTGAAACTTGTTTTTCAGGAAGTTTTCAGGAAGCGGTGTACATGAAATGTTGAAATTGAAAAACTGTAAAGATCTACTTGACATCTTAAACTCTAGATCATTATCATACTGTAACAGCACACTTTATACAACAATTCCTCAAAAACAACTAAAATCCCTGCTGAAAGATTTAATTCATAGATGTTTCTCCCGTAAGAACGGAGAACGAAGACAAAGGTACATTGTTATAGAAAAAAACAAGCTTTCTTTGTGAAAAATGATTCCAATCGGAGAAAAAAAAAACAGAAGAGGGAGTTATTGAAATGTTAGAGTTTGAGGCTGTGTTCATCGAATGTCTTCTTCAAAATAAAGATAAAAAACTAGCCCAATTCCTTTAATTTTAGCTTCATTTATATACATAATATTTTATCATTAAACAACCTGACTGTGGCGATTTTCTTTATCTGGTTTATCCAAAAGAGCTCAAAGTTAAAGATACTACAGACACATCCAAATCGGTCTCATTTCGTGACCTTCATCTTTAAATTTACAAACAGAAATAAACTTCACTATATACTACAAACGCGATGACTTCACTTTTCAATAGCCAACTTCTCTTTTCTTTGTAGCTACATTCTAACAGCACCGGCATATGGAGTTTACATCTCCCAACTCATTCGCTACTCAAGGGTCTATGGTCGATACAGTGACTTTACTGATAAAGCCCGTTGCTATTTAAACAAGGGTATGTTACCTATAAAAAAGTTTTACGCTTGACATCACGACATCTCGTAGACCGCGATGGGATATCTGTTTCCCAGATGACAACAGATTCTATTTGGACCCTTACAATATCTAAATTTTGCAAATTTTGTTAAAAACTACTAAGGAATATCTCCCTCATGCAAAGCTCTGTCCTTAGCTGATTTTGGCTCCACATTTAGATCATATTGGTTATTTGTTCTCTATCAGTTTTTAAACATCTTTGAGTTTATGGTCTTACGAACGTTTAGATTTTATCTGCACTGAAGAGATATAAGTTGTCGGGATGCGCATGTGCAGAATTTAAATTCACAGTAGCTTGGGTATTTAGTTATCTTTCCCTTTATAAACTAAGCTTTGTTGTTTCCTCTACTGGATTTGACTTTACTACCGGATTTGACTTGTTCAACATGGCGGGGGTCTTATAAGAAGCAAGATATTAAGAATCTAACACCAGGGGAAGTGCGAGACAGGAGAATCTCAGACACCCAAGGGTAAGATTTCCAGTCTCGGACGAAGCTTGCTGAGTCCGAGATGATTGAAATCTTACCCGAGGGTGTCTGAGATTCTCTTGTCTCGCACTTCCACTGGTGTTTGATTTTATTTCTCACTGTATGCACCCTGAAATTTACTAAAATCCACACAAAAATATCGCCCCTTTTTCGTCTGTTTACACAAGGAGTTATGTCCCTTTTTGTAACGTCATAAAATCAGGAATGTATACCCGAGCGCGCCATATTTTAAAAGACGACTTTTCGTGTATTCTCATTGATAATTTTACTTTAAATGATATAACAATTTTACAATACGTAGATTAAATCCACTTATGGTCACTTATGAGGGCAGATGTAGACTACAGACCCTAAATGTGCAAACACAATATTTGCCGGTAAACTGCACGTGATTTTTTTTGTCTTACACTAGTGTAGGACAAGGAAATCTCACACCGCTAAAAATAGGAACTGCTTTGTCTCAAAAGTGAGAAATGATGATTCCATCGGTGCACCTGATCTCACCAATGTTTTTAATTTGGTCCGTGTTGTAAATCTTTATATGTGTGTCTGTGTGTGTCTTCAGTTTTCTTGTCTTTGTTTCTTTGTGTTTCCGATATTGCCATCATATTGGGATTATTTGGTTTTGACCGACGGTTCGATTTACACTTACTTTTATCCACTCTGAATAGGCGAATTTATTTAAATAGAAGCCTTTAAGAACCAAGTTAAATGTTGATTTTCTTTCCTTTTTTTAAAAGTTGTTGTATGCCTTAGCTGTGGAACAGTAGCTATATAGGTCCTGGTTATATATTGGCGGACACAAAGCTACGGAATTTTTCCTATATAAAACCTCTTTAGTGCTTTGTTTTCTAATTTTAATTTTTTGTATTTGTAAATGTGTGCTTAATGCTTGCATGTATTTTAATTGAAATGCTAAATGCTTCTTTTATTTTTATTGTTTTAATGTGTACATGATTTTATGTCAACTGTGTGCTTAATGTTTGTATGTATTTTTTTAATAATGACATTGTGTTTGATATCTGTATGTTTCTTTATGTATGATATGTGCATGCTTTTATTTTGCATTTATATAATAGTCGATGCTATTACTCAAATTTATTGAACAGGTTTGCCTTGTCTATCCTTGGGCGGGACTTTCCTTAGACTTAGCGCTAAGGTCGTCCCGCCCAACCAGATCAATAAAATAGAGGAATAACAGCTTGTTAAAGTTTGTGTTGTATTTGTTTATTACATAAAACTTTGAATTTAAATTTGAATAAAAACTTGCGACTCTTGCGTCCTGAATCGTGTAATTTCCTTCTAGTATGTGTGTATATCTCGCTTTCTCAAGCATTCTACTGGTTATTACAGCATTTCATTACGCACCAGTCATTAAAAAGGGAATTGTCCGATGAAATAAGTAATCCCGCCTACTAAGGAGGCCATTTCAAATATTGAAATTACATTTCTGGAGGCGGTAATAAATACTGGTTCTTGTCAGGAGGGCAAATCTCAAAATTCTATGAAAATGGTATTACGATTCATATGAATTAATTTTTTACATTAAATATATTTAAAGAAACGAAAAAAGTGGTCTCTCAAGCACAAGCTTCAAAACATATTTCCCATATGATCACAATTCTGGATACGAACTAGCTGCATTTAGGTACACCTCCCGAATTATCTCGTTCTCAATGAGATTGATGACAGCAAGATGTATTGGCATGTCAGGCAACTAGCAAAGAGTCCTAAAGTCAAAGGCCATTGGACAGTAAATGGAAAAATTTTCCTCAAGGATGCCGGTGACAATATACATATAATTGATAAAGTTCATTGCATCAACGGCGTTGCTGGTCAACTTGGCATCAAGTACCCGTTTTTGTCAATGGACAACATTTTTGATTAAACCTTATCATTCAAGTATGACGTTTTTGTTTTGTCTTTATATACAAACTAAGTTAATGCATTAAAAATATCTCCTTTATATAAACTGTATGTTATGCCTTGTTGTTGTTGTTGCTTTATGGTATACATCTTCAATATGTTAAAACTTATCATTTGTTTTGCCTATTTTGTCTTCAAATTTTTTTCTTTTTGATGTTATCTAAAGTTGCACAAACCTTTTAAGAGAATTTAAATCCATAGTTCTCTTTAATTGTCAATTTCATATACTAGTACATTAAACCTACACAAGCTGTTGAAAGACCTATACATATTTTACCACTATGCAAAGTCAATTATCTTGACTCAAATTCATTCATAAAAAAAAATATAGACATGTGCTCTGTGTACTATTTGTTGATATCAGCACAGGACTAATCACCTCGTTTAAAGGTTAATCTGATGAAATTTAACCATATAAGACTGATGACTGATAGGAATGAAATAGGAAAAAAATGAAAAAATAGTAAATAGTAAATAATTAAGAACATGGCATACATATGCACTTTGTTTACAATTTCACAATAAATATGTATCAAATGCACAGTAAATAGCCTTGTTTTACAACTATGATTACTTACTTCACTGATCCCATTGCCTTGTACTACAAACAATAATTGTAAACACCTGAACACGTGTGTGCTATCGTCATGGTCTAATTACTTTGTTGTCGTATCAATATTTAAGGTCTACTCGAATTGTTTTAATTGTATGTGCACTTATGAGCGTTGTTTCTATCTAGAATGATGTTAAGACTTGAAGAACTGCAACAAACGCTTTTTTTAAACGACATAACACGCTTGCCCTTTCTTCAAAATTCTCAGTAATGTTAATTATGTTAAATACCTTTCAAAGATAAGTCATTCTGATAAAAACTATTTTGTTCTCCTTACTTTAATGTGTACATGCAACTGTATAATATGTTATTTTATATTTTGTTTCGTATTAGTTTTTTTTGTTTATTGCCAGTTGGTGTATACATACATCTGTATAATATGTTATAATATGTTATTTATATTTTAGTTTTTTTTTTTAGTTATGTAGTTATTTGACAAATTGTGTAACAACGTTAAATGTTTAAATTACTGTTATTTTTTTTTTCTGCTGTTTAAAAAAAAGGTTGGCACCTGTCTGTCATTAGCTAGATATGCTTAATTTCTCTTAATGAGTATGGCTTTCTTTTGTTTAGACAGCATATCCACTTCATTCTCAATTAATAATTCTATTCATTTGATATTTAACCTACATGTGTTTGTATTGATATAAATAATTTAAATTATTTTTTTTTCTTTTCTTCAATCCATTGAGATCACTTTGATCGAATCGATATTTTACCTACATGTGTTTGTATAGGTATAAATAATTTATTATATATATATATTTTTTTTTCTCTTTTCTTCAATCCATGGGGGTCACTTTGATCGAATTGTTATTCGTGGTACTGGTAGATACTAAATTTTTGTATTTGAATATGAGTATTGAAGATTAAAATGATTATTAATCATTATTATTATCGACGGTATAGATTTTGAAATTAATCCGGTGATGATGAACGATATCGGTAATGGTCTCGTGGCCTCCATAATTGATATTCTAGTATGTGGTTTGTATAGATGATAATATGCATTTTTTTTTGTGTATATTGTATATATGATTCGATATAAATTTTCCTATTCCAGTTCACTCGCACCAAAAACTAAGTAACGAATCAGTACTGCTCAATTTATATGCTCCAAAGTCGCACACACTTTTTCCCTCAAATGCCAGTTTATGTCTTTTGTTTTGTATTTCTTTGCACTCATTTCATTCATTTACCACTTAACCATCTCACAACCCCTCGCGTTAGCTGTACCCCATACTCTTTGATTTCCATTGCTGAAGAGGTTATAAAATATATTTTGTGTTGTTTCCCTTTCTCTCTCTTTAATGACACCCCTAAATTTAATATTAAACTAAACGGTCATGATGCCGGGTGAATCAGTTGTGTTTAGAGAGAGAATTGGACGCTTTTACCCAAAGTCAAGAATACCAAAATCCAAAAAAATGCTTACTCTTTGCGATCTCG
>MJUU01041317.1:17658-29973 GCA_002080025.1 Modiolus philippinarum
TTTTACCCAATTCAGGTACTTCATAAATGCTTGTTACTAGTGGGATTACCAAAAAAAAAAAACAAACAAACAAAACAACAACAAAAAAAGGAATTCTGAATATTGGATTTTTTAGCTAAATTTTGTCATCTAAAGTTCTTTGATTACACAAATAAAAACCAATATGTTCAGCTGACAGGGCCTTTTTAGGGACATATCAAAACTGGCTGTCATATACGCTATCTACCTGTAGGTCATTTGCTTTTCACCATTAGGTGGCTGTTTTGAAACAACAATGGTTGAGTCTTCTGTATCTCGTCCATAAAACAAAATAAAACATGGTTTTGACATTCAAACATCTATTAAATCAATTTACTTATGAGTTGAAGCGTACAACAAACTCACATCTACGATGGTGAAAATACAGTTGAAGTGAGGTACTGACATCACATCACTTTAACTTTCAACATATAAGACGAAAATTCAGGTCCGTACCTTATCCAAGGTTGCCACCAGCGGGAAATGTAGTTTTTAACATTGGACCCTAAGGAATAGACATTCAAAGATCTTCTAATCTTCATAGAAACTACTGGTCCAATTAGAACCGAACTTTGTCACAATAGTCCCTTCAAATAAAAAGTATCCCACAGGTCCATACATTATCCAAGATGGCCGCCAGTGGGGAACTGAATTTTAACATTGGACCCTTTGGAAAAGCATTTAAAGATCTTAATGGTCCTTAGTTGGTCCCTTTCAAAAAAAGTATCCAGCAGATCCGTACCTCATCCGAGATAGTTTATATTGGATCCATATAAAGAATTGGGGTCTCTGAAACCACTGATCAAATTGGAACTAAACTTGGTCACAAAAGTCCTCTGGTGGCCCTCTTCAAATTTGTCTCCCTCTGGTGGCCCCCTTCAAATTTGCCTCCCGTCTGGCATTTCTTCATCCAATCCAAGGTGGCCTCCAGCAGGTGACATAGTTTAACATTGGACCTTATTGGAAATGCCTTTTTTTCTCACTTTTGAGACAGAGCAGTTCCTATTTTTAGCTGTGTGAGATTTCCTTTTCTCACCCTACCTGTAGTGCTTTCTTTGTAACCAATGCCTGGGGGAGATTTTTCCGTCTCACAAACCCGCCTTGGTGAGAACACCTACACGATCTTTTTCCCGTGGATTTTGTGTACGCTTGACATATAAATTACACTTGTCTTCTTGTTTTCTTTTTAGATAAGCACATTTTCAAACAACGTCAAGTTATAGAACTGTGTCTTTAACTCTTGACACCTATTATATGTGCCAGATAATTCTAAAAATAACGTAATACTCAACATTAAAAAATCCCGCTTGAATCTTATGATGTCATAAAAAGGGGACGTAACTCCCATAAAATATTATGATGTCATAAAAAGGGGACGTAACTCCCATAAGTAAACAAGTCAGGAAGGTCAAATTTCAGATCAACGATTTCAGTGTATAAGTAAACACAAATGAAAAGCCACAGAAAGCCAAGTAAATAATTGTGTAATGTAATATGTTTTGAATTATTTTGTGTCAACAGAAATCCAACGTTATGCTTGATAGTACGAAATATGATATCCAATGTCAAAGATGAGCAACTGCCCGTTCGTGTTGGCAGGGTGAGAAAACAAATCAAACACGGGTATGTATACGAGACAAGGTAAATCTCACACACCCTTGGGCAAGATTAGGTAGTCTCTGACTCGGCGAAGCCTCGTCAGAGACAACCTTAATCTTGCTCTTGGGTGTGTGAGATTTCCCTGTCTCGCACACTCACCCGTGTTAGATTCATATTGTCTTACACAAGTGTAAGACAAAAAAATCACTTGCAGTTTACCGGCAAATATTGTTTTTTGCACACTAGGGTCTGTAGTCTACATCTGTCCTCATTAATGATCATAAGTGTACAGTTAAGTGTCCTAAGTCGGATCATCTTATAAGTTGGCGCACATGAAAAAAATGATTTTCGTTTATAATCTAAATATTGGTACAGAAGAATTTCTGTACGAAATAAAAGCAATGTAGAGGGTAGGTCATTTTAAGCTTCTTTTTCATATGCTTAATTGAAATTCTGAAGATTAATTTTAAAAAATGTTTTAAATTATAGCACGTATCGAAAGGTAAATGCTAAGGTGCGCCGACTTACAAGACTGCATCCTAATTAATCTTTGTATTATGAAATAATTATATCATCTGAAATAAAATTTCACTGGAAAAAAGGAGAGAAATCGTCTTTTTAAATATGGCGCCCTCAGGTATACATTCCTGATTTTATGTAAACAGACCAAAGGGATGATAATTTTGTGTGGATTTTAGTATATTTTAGGGTGAATACAGTGAGAAATAAAATCAAACACCAGTGGAAGTGCGAGACAGGAGAATCTCAGACACCCTCGGGTAAGTTTCAATCATCTTTGACTCGGCAAGCTTTGTCCGAGACTTGAAATCTAACCCTTGGGTGTCTGAGATTCTCCTGTCTCACACTTCCCCTGGTGTTAGATTCTTAATATCTCTCTATGTCAGCCATGTTCCAGGTGAGCAATATAGACTCTTGAGAGCCTTTTTTTTTGTATTTATAGAAAATATATCAATATTGCATGTAGATACATCTTTTAAATTAGAATGAGAAATGATCTTTTATAGGTTTTTTTCAGTGTTCATATCCTGATGCTGATGGACAGCTAATAACAGACAGCTGACAAATCTATATACACTCTCTTCTTGATTGGTGGCAATCATCATGAGGCGGCTTTCAAGGAGATTGCAAGAAAAATGCATCAAAGACATTTGGTAAGGTTATTTCATCATTTGCATTAAAGTTATGAAATTAAAAGTAATTGCCAGAAAGCTTTCATTGCTAAAAGTTGAGACTTAATGTTTAAATTCAATGACTAAGCTGACTATATGGTGGATTATAATGTTTAAACCTCCCTTTGTTAATCCGTCACACATCTTTTTTATGCCCCCAGATCGAGGATTGGGAGGCATATTGTTTTTGTCCTGTCTGTGCTTCTGAAACTTTAAACTTTGATCAAGGTCACAGAGGTCAAATAAGGGTTCACTTGCACGTTTTCCCATATTTGACTATAATACCTTCATTATTTATCGTATGTTTATGTCTGCCTATATATGATGGCCTTATAAGGAGTTGTACACTATTTTTATGTCTGCCTGGTTCTTCCTTTAGAAGTCTGATTATATGCACCTAAATAAGGGCTATTCCAGTAAAAATTCACACCAGGGGGTGGGACGTCACTTATTTTTATACCGCAGGCCCACCAAGAAAAAAAAATTAAATATACATTTGTATAATTAAAATATTAGGATACAATGAAATTTACCCATAACCAACAGAAAAAAAGCACTGGTGTTCCACCCCCCAGTAGGAATTTGAAATGGAATAGCCCCAAGATGGTAGCGATTTGCTTTTATAATTTAACCAACATTGGTGATCTAAACCAGGAACAAATCACTTTATCCATACATGTACATTTATGACTTGGTGATTATATTTAAAAATGTAACTGAAAAATATGTTGGAACTGAAATGACTAGAAAAAAATTACTGCCCCTGTGGCACATTCCAGGTTGCACTATAGCCTTACATTTTATCATGTTTTTATTTCAGAATTTAAATGAAAGAAACTTTGTGCCAGAGGAGTTTACAGTGTATCTCCAATCCTTGGAAACACCAAATGAAGGCATCACTACTCAACATGAATCTAGTTTCCATCAATACCAGAACATACTTTAATTCATAAACTGATATGAATATTTTATCAAAAGAAGAATAAACAACTTCATATGAAAATGCACAGAAGATAATAAATCCTTTCTTTGTACAGTGTTACCAACAAAAGTACTTCCATCTTGTGAAGAGCAACTTTGACTTGTTAAATACTCCATTTTATTGTGATAAATTTACAAGAATACAAGAATATTGAACTCTCAATTTTATTTCTTTGAATTCAACATATCCATAGAATTTCACATCAAGATTATATATCATGAAATACTAAGTTGGGGACTTTAAGGTTACCTGACACTTGATGTTATCACTTGGAGTCTGACAGCCCTGTAATCCAGAGACATCCTTCTACAACATCATCTAGGAAACCACTGGGCCTGTTTTTATACGACTGCAAAAAAATTGAGGTCCTATAATGGTATGGTGCTGTCGTTGTTGTAGTTGTTGTCGTCTGTAGACACTTTTGATTTTGGTCAATAACTTAGGTTCCAGTGGATTATTCCTTATGAAATTTATACACAATGCTCCTTGGCACAAAAGAAGGACTTTGAGAGGTTTTGGATATTTTGGCCACTCCCATTTTAAAAAAGTGGCCAAAAAGGGCCAAAGTAGGCGTTTTCATATATGTAGAATATTTATTATTTATCAGATTTTAATGTTGTTTCTATTAGAGTGCTCAAGAGGAAATTTCCAATCAGTATTTTGTCAACAAATTTCCTGTCGCATGTACTGTTTATGAGATAAGTGGGCGCAAAAGGGGCGAATCTCAAAATTTTTAAAAAAAATTTAAGTTCGATTTTGATGCAGTTTCTTTCAATGGATCCCTTATGAAAATTTAAATGGCATTTAGATAAACTTTTCTTTCTGAGCTATGAGGGGCCAAATGGGACCAAAATTGCAAATGTGTAGATCACCTTAAATTTTTATTTTTCAACGGATTTCAATGGGATTTTTTCTTTTGATTCCTCTTGTTATAAGCTTTCAGATGTATGCCAATAGATTTGTTGTAGCTCTTACCGTTTCCTAGCTATGAGGGTTCACAGGGGCCAAAATTGCAAATTTTCAAAATATGTGAAATCATTATTTTTCATCAGATTTCAATGGGATTTTTTCTATGATTCTTCTTGTTGTAAGCTTTCAGTAGTTTGTCAACACATTTGGAGTATCTCTTTAGGTTTCCAAGCTATTAGGGGTCAAAGGGGCCAAAATTGCAATTTTTCAACATGTGTAAAATCTTTATTTTTAATTGAATTTGGATTAGATTTTCTTTCTTTGGATTCTTCTTGATGAAAGCTTTCAGTGGTACAGCAACAACTTTGGAATTACTCTTAATCTTTCGGGCCTTCTCAGCATCAAAAGGACTAATTTTTATGTCCCCAGTTTGTGTCCAGCTAATAACTTTGTCAAGCTCCTTAGTGTGTCCACATTCACTATAAATTACACTTGTTCAAATTTCAGTGATCTAAATGCTGCGGTCGTAACAAGCTATGCTTGGCGTAGCCTTTTATTAAGCATAGCATTGTAGACTTCAGGGTCAGCAACAATAAAATAGAAGCATTGCTCCATTGATTGGCTTTACTATGCATTGATACTTAGTGAAAAGTGTCTTGTGCATTACTCCGTATCCTTTCATTGTTTGTTGTTTAAAATGAAGATATAGGATTATTATCATATATAAATTACTGAAGCAAATTAAACTTAACTTTCCAGCAGTGATGTATATGAGGTCCTTTGGATAGATTGCTCATTTTGTTCACATTCAACAAGTTCCAGACATAGGTTTCTATGCTCAACTTGTTCAGATCCATAAAAAACATGTCTGCATACACTAGACATACAATATTACATACAAAATTGTATTGTTCGTGAAAAATAAATTTGTATGTAATATTCATAACATTAATAAATAAATTCCAGCAGTTTATTCTTGATGTCTACCACTACTATCCCAATGGTGAGCCCATGTCCCTTTGCACTAGGGTTGCATGGTTAAGCAGTCATGCATGGCGAGTGACTGTGAGAAAAGTTGAGAAATTGCAAATATCTTGTTAAGTTTATAAACCAAAGTCTTCATATTGAGCTAAAAATACAGTGAGGTTGAGAGTTTGCACGTTAACTTTTCTCAATCTCAAAGCAGATGATGTGCATAGATATCTAATGTGAAGATCAAAAGATCAGAATAGTGATAATTAGTGCTAGATGAATATATGAGTAGCATGCATTACAATATATATGATGATCTACACAGAAGATATACAACTACTGCCTACCTTGTCATTGTGTTATTTACACCATAGCACATAACAGAGGGTAGCTAATGACACATGTGCAACATGTAGGGTAAAAGAATGTGTTAGTAGTACATTATGTGATGGCAGATACATTGCAAGGCAATTAAATAAAAAGACTTACCTTGTTAACTTTTAAAGTGATGACCTAATAATTCTGTTTCCAATAATGTAAATCATCATTTCAACAAGAGCAAAATAAACCGATGTAAATCAAATTTCAGGAAAGATATGCTGGTGAAATTATCATATCAAATTAATGGAGTAAATGTTGGTGTATTTTGTTTGCACCTAAACAAAAAAGTACATGAATGCTATATACAATGTACAAAAAAGGAAAAATTGTAATTTATGAAGTGCATGTGGTCTGCACAGGATTTCAGTGGAAAAAATATGTCAGCTGCATAAAGTCAGTGCAATGCAATTCTGATGTCAATGCAGTAGACAGTAAAACATCTATGTGCCGCACAGAAAAGCCAATGCAGTAAACCGAACACTAAATTAATGGAAAAAGTCTGTGTAGCACACAGAAAATTCATACAATTAACCAGATATTAGAGGTTTTGTGCACCACACAGAAATTCAATGCAATGCACAGAAAAGTCCATGCAATCAACAAGAAATTGAAGGTATGAGTCTGTGCGACGCACAGAAAATTCAATGCAATGTAGAGTATATAAAAGGTAAAAGTCTGTGCGCCGCACAGACACATCAACATTATACATTGGATTTCAAGGGAAAAAGTCTGTGCGCCGCACAGAAGAATCCATGCAATGTACAATTTATTAAAGGTTAAAGTCTGTGCGCCGCAGAGACAAATCAATATTATAATAGGATTTGAAAGAGAAAAAGTCTGTGCGCCGCACAGAAAGGTCAATGCAATGTAAAGTATATTAAAAGTAAAAATCTGTGCGCCGCACAGACAAATCATTGCAATGTACAGGATATAAAATGGAAAACGGCTGTGCACTGCACAAGATTTCTAATGAAAACTATTGGAAGAATAACTACTTCACAATTTTTTTTTCAAAAGCCCCTGGACCTAAAAATTAATGAAATTCCATATTTGATAATAATTCCAATTCTAAATAATACACTGTTTAAATTAAATTCTAAAAACGATCAAATATACAAGAAAACCATACAATATCAATGTAACTATTAACAACACCATATCCTGTCCTAACTGATCAGCAATAGATCCATCCCGGATGGCTGATGATGGATTGGGTAAAATCCGAAATATGGTGATAAATCTAATTAACATGATTAACATGTATAAATATAAAAATATATTTATTCATCAATACAAAAATAAATGAGGAATAGAGTTTATTATAATAAACAATATTATTCAATAATGGCAATTGATTAAATCAAATACGAAATATAAGATCAAATAGCCAACTTTATATGAGTTGTAAATTAACAACTAATATATTCGATCTTATCGCTTAGATAGATCTGACTTGATGACTATAACATCTGCACAACATGTTTTTGAAAAACGTCTTTCTCTAATAATTAATCACCGAGATAGTATTATTTAATCTACTACAAACAAAAACAATTTCAAAAAGAAATACTAATTAGCAATACCTTAAATATATCACCTCTTAACTGATCAGCCATAAACAAAATTAATTCAATATATATAAAATATTAAAGAGTTAGGACATCCCTGGTGTTACCAATCGATAGTTACAATTGAGTTGAATGTCAGATTGAGAGGTTGGTGTACGGGCCCTACGCTCCACCCTTTATTAGGATGGAACTTTTTTAGCACTGTTCTTAGAGTTTGACTCATCTAGGGACCCTCCCAGTTAGATCTCGGTCAGTGATCCTTCTCAATTTTGACATTCAAAAAAGAATCTTGGTTTTCACATAAAACTACAATAATTTTCAAGTTTTGACATATCTAGCGTCAAACTATTTCCTCTGACTAAATACTGTCTACAGTACATTTTTCTCCCACAATACCATTTAGCAAAATGAATATAAACGATGCAAATGAATTGCAAAGTGGACAAAAAAAGTCCAGAGATATCGGACTCGCCCAATAGGTCTGACAATGAATGTAGCAACGAAAATGTGGAGGATTTATCTGAAATTAAAGGAAAGTTAAGAGAAATCTTACAACAAAGATACAACCTAGCCACAATGAAGGAATCCTTCATTTATGCTGCAAAAAGTAACAAACTGCCACCTTTTATGAAAATATCAGTGGAATTCAAACCGTTTTACGGTTGCATTGAAACTAAAGACAAATTCGACAATGTGGTATCTACAACTATTAATGCCTTCAAAGCAGACTTAAATGCAAACATTATGGCAAAAATCGACGAGGTAATAAAAGAAAAAACCAAAGAATTCTATGACACAAAGAACAATTTCCTATCAGCATTTGACATAAAGGAGGTAAAAACGGGGAAAATTCGAAATGCCCTTCATGCAGAGGCCGAAAAACTACTTAACGAATTTAAAACCAAACGGGCAAACTATGTAAAGGAACTAAACACTGCAAGTGCACCAACAAAGTATCCAAGGTCTAACGAAAGGAATGATAGACCACAGCCTTACAATAAAGAAGCAAGACCAAAGCTAAACAAGACAAAAAAGGAAAAAAATCCCTTTTCTCCACAGCAGTAGAAAATGCTGAAGGATCTTCTCAAATGACTAACCAAACTAAAAGAACTATAATCTATCTTTTAAATCCAATTTGTGTCGAACCCGAAGGATTTATTCATTTAATCTATATTAATTTTTGTTCAATTACTTTTCAAGTACTTGATTTATCTATGGATATTATATACTATTTTCAATTCTATATTTCAATTATATACTTCAATGCATTTTATAGGTTTTTTCAATTACGTAATTGGACTACTTGATTTTTCTATGGATATTACAATCTTTATCCTATTATATTATGTAAGTACATCATAATCACTAATAAATCTCATTCAATTCATAAAGATATGCTCTTCGTATAGTGGTCATGTGATCTAGCAACTAATCAAGAATATTTTATCTATACCAGCAGTTAAATGTCGAAAAGACGTAAGCATACTAAACGATTTTCTAGACGGAGTAAAAATAGAAGACTCCGTAAATCTAGAAAACAAAAACCAATAATTCGTTATGCTAAATCATGTGTTAAAAACTTTTCAAATTACCAAATTACTGATATGGAGTATATTGTACTATCAAAAAGGCATGAAATTTGTACCTCATGCAAACAATAAACATGTCAAAACAACACTTTTGAAATCATTCAATAGATTAGCAAGAAATTTACGATGCAAATATGAATTGGATGACGGAAGCGATTTTGAACCCCATCCACTTTATGTTTGTTCTAAGTACAAACCACAGGTTGCTTCAAATGCAATAGAAAACTATATTTTTCACACAAAGCTCGAAATAAGTAAAATGAAAATATGTAATGTAAAACATAATATGACAAATGAAGAATGGAAGGCATTATTACATTTAAAAACAAACAAGGACATTGTCATCACAGTCTTACACCCATTACCAGTTCTAAAAATAGCTCCTATGGGAATCCAATGATAACAGAGCTTGTTTCAAGCCCTATTTTGTGTAATAGGTGTAAGACTGATCAAACAAGCAGATAAAACAAAAACCGTAGTAATACAAAATAAATCAAAACTATTTTAAAGAAGGAGAACGACAACTATCGCAAATATTTTATGAACAAATAGTTCATCCAACTACAAATAAAATAGTTAAACTAGTTGAAGATATTATAAATCAAATTAATAAGAGTGGACTTATCGATGATATGACACTAAAATTTCTAAAAAGGAACAACAACCCATCACCAGGAACAATTTATTTTCTCCCTAAACTACACAAACTTTCCAATGACGTCTTAAACTCTGGTAACAGCACAGAGTTTAATGACCTTCTAATACCATCCAGACCAATTGTATGTCAAATAAATTCCTGCACCGAAAGAATTGGACGATTAGCAGATATTTTTCTGTTACCACTTGTACAAAAACAAAACACATACCTAATTGATACTAAAGACCTAATCAATAAAATAGAATCAATACAGTGTACAAAAACATTATTCTAGCTACATACGACATAACATCTATGTACACAAATATGACTGTTCGGGAACTGCTATCAGCAGTCGAAAGAGCCTTCATGGAATGCCATGATATTGAATTTAAATTACCATTTATTGGGATGGAAAACATTACCAATATTCTCAAGCTCCAACTTGAAAATAACGAATTTGAATTTGCAGGAAAATTTTACAAACAAAAGATCGGCTGTAGCATGGGATCTGTACCATCGCCTGAGATAAGCGATTTACGGGCCTTTGAAATACTTCAAAGTATTATATCAAAGTTTACTCACCAAAATCAAATGGTCTCCCATTTTAGATTTAGGGATGATGGATTAATTCATATAATGGCTCTATCTCTGAATTAGAAAAACTATTTGATATAGCAAATAAGGAGCACAATCTTCTAAAGTTTACTTACAATATATCAACAGAGGAAGCCACTTTCCTTGATACAATAATCTACAAAGGGCATAGGTTCAATACCAATGGGATTTTAGATATAAAATCTTTTCACAAATCAACAGAATCCTATGCCTACTTACATCGGACCTCTTCTCATTATTACAAAGTTTTTAGAGGTATTGTGAAAGGTGAAATTATAAGACAAATAAGAAATAATAGCGACCCTGAGAATCTAACTAAAGAAATTGAACTAATAAAGAGTCGTTTCTCAAAAAGAGGATACAAAAAATCGGAAATTGATAAAATTGTCAAGTCTTCCAAAAACATTACAAGAAAACAGGTTTTGAAATACAGAAATTCTTCTGTAAAACAAAAGAATCCTCCAATACTTATTACTCAGTACCACAAAGGACTACACAAACTATCTAAATTAATTCGCAAACACTGGTATTTTATTCAAAACGATTTGGAAGCAAACAGCTTATTTCCGAGACCACCTATGATTGCCTTCAAACGAGGAAAAAACCTATCACAATACTTAACATCTGCAAAAGTACATGCCAACTAAAATTTACTAAATTAAATTCTAAAAACGATCAAATATACAAGAAAACCATACAATAACCAATGTAACTATTAACAACACCATATCCTGTCCTAACTGATCAGCAATAGATCAATCCCGGATGGCTGATGATGGATTGGGTAAAATCCGAAATATGGTGATAAATCTAATTAACATGTATAAATATAAAAATATATTTATTCATCAATACAAAAATAAATGAGGAATAGAGTTTATTATTATAAACAATATTATTCAATAATGGCAATTGATTAAATCAAATACGAAATATAAGATCAAAAAGCCAACTTTATATGAGTTGTAAATTAACAACTAATATATTCGATCTTACCGCTTAGATAGATCTGACTTGATGACTATAACATCTGCACAACATGTTTTTGAAAAACGTCTTTCTCTAATAATTAATCACCGAGATAGTATTATTTAATCTACTACAATAAACAAACAAAAACAATTTCAAAAAGAAATACTAATTAGCAATACCTCAAATATATCACCTTTTAACTAATCAGCCATAAACAAAATTAATTCAATATATATAAAATATTAAAGAGTTAGGTCATCCCTGGTGTTACCAATCGATAGTTACAATTGAGTTTAATGTCAGATTGAGAGGTTGGTGTACGGGCCCTACGCTCCACCCTTTAATAGGATGGAACTTTTTTAGCACGGCATTATATACCCGTCGATTTTACAAAACGGGGTATAATTCTCACCTGCTGACGACGGCCATCTTGGATGAGAGGCAAAACTGAAAAAAACCCTTTTGTTATGCTGCCTGAGACCACCCAAATACTATTGTGACCAAGGCCTAGTGGTTTCAGAGGAAAGAACTTTGAAAGTGTTCCAAGGTGACCAATGTTAAACTATGTTTGCAGCTGGGGACCATCTTGGATAACACCTGAACCTGACGGACATCCATTCAACTGAGGATCATTATGATCAAGTTCGGTTCCAATTTGGATAGTAGTTCAAGAGAAAAAAAATTGTATGTGTGTTATCCTATAGCACCCAACGTTAAACTATGTCCTCAGCTGACCGGCCAATGTGGATGAGGTGCGAACCTGAAAACACCATTTTACAGGGGACCACCCAAGGAATGCAGTTGTGACCAGGATTAATTGGTTCCAGTTGCTCAGATGGTTTCAGAGGATTGATTGATTGAATATTGTTTAACGTCTACT
>MJUU01041317.1:32284-49338 GCA_002080025.1 Modiolus philippinarum
CAGACTGACATGTACTACCCAAGACCAACCTTTATACCAAATATTATCAACCTACCACTTCTAGTTATTGAGAAATGGACTTAAGCAGAAAAACTTAACGTGGCCACTAGACCGTGAAATTGAGGTCAAGGTCACATATCGTTATGTCCGTCAGGTAGCACTTGATTAGTACTACCACTGGACCAAATATGATGTTCCTACATCAAAGGGTTTTCAAAATATCCTGCATTTAGTAAAAGTTAACGCCGTCGCCGTCGTCATACTTTGCACGCATATGTCTCGCTTTCGCGACTTTCGTCGCGGGCGAGACAAAAACCGAAATTGCCGTAAATTTAGCATCTATATATGACCATTTCGATATTTTATGACTCATCAGTAAAGATAAATACTGCGGTAATTAGTTTTAAATGATGGTAGAAATAGTTATTAACTCCTGGAAGTCTGTGGTGATGTGATTGTCATCATCTAAAACTATTTGTGCCATCATCTAAAACTAATTACCGCATTATTTATGTTAAACCCTACCACTAACTATTAGCTAGTGCCGGTACCACGAGCTCCTGTAGTTATCAATATCTGTTTATTGTCTTTACTTTTTTTTGGAATTTCTCGCATGGCGGGGGATGTTTTGTTGGTGTTCCATTATTAGAGTTCCCTGTCATCCCTCTTTTAGAAGTCCTGTATTTATTTGTTATTTAGACCTGAAATCGCTTTATACTGCGGTACGACAATGTAATTATCAAAAACATTAATGTTTTATTTTAATTGAGCATGCAGGTGTTACTTTTTAACCTGCAAGTTCAATTTTCACATGTAAGAATTTACAAAACAAAGACATTCCAAACAACAAGAAACGATTAGTAGTACACACTAACCATTTATTTATCAAATTAACTAATTGCCATTTCATTCACATATCTTGGAATGAGAAAAACTTAAGCATAAATATTCAGAGGTTGTCAATGTGATGTATAATTTGCGCAAACAAGTCTGTTGCCTGGTCAATAGAAGTGCACACACTCTGTAACTGGTGTATTCTAATGATTTCACTAGCAACAACTAGAAATTCGAGTGAAACGCCATTTGCCGGAGGGTACTGGCCATATTCGTCTTCAATCATTGTTGGATCTCCTGGTAGCGGCATTTTATAATCTCTTGCTGTATACATTTCCGGCTGAAAGTATAATACATCGGGTTTACCTCCACGGAAGTCAATGGTATTATTTCTTCGCATGGTGTGCTGATTCCAAAGTCGTTTAACTCTTACCAGATCTTTATTTAGCAACTTTATGAAACAAAAGCGAATGCACTCGAAGTAAACTCTGTCAGATGTATCCAACAACCCCAAATCGGTCATATTTTTAAAGTGATTCATCCAGGCATCTCCGCACGTTTGTCTAAGACTTCTCCAGAAACGTTCAATTCTAGTATTCCTGTTGGATGATCCATATATAAAGCTGGAAGGTCCTTGGAAGTCGTCCCGATGGTTCCATCTAAGTGGGTAATGTATATCACGAACAACCACTGTCGGCATATATAATCATGGGAACACCATTAATTTCCTTTACGTAGTCTAGGTAGTAGCGAGCTACATATTTAGGATTTTTATTTGAGTCACAGAATGCGGCGTGAGAACCCGTCAATAGCACCCCGCACCGATATACCAAACGGCTTAAGTTTATCCCATCCATCGATGTGAATGGCAAAAATGGGTCCTAGGTTTACATATTGTCGTCGCCGCAAGCATCTCGTCTGTCTAGTTGCAACACCTTCGGGGTCTACGACAGTTAGCGTCAACCGGAGGAGTTCACATGTTGCTATTAGACCATAATCAACCAGTAGAATTCTTCGCACACTACTTTTCCAGTGGCAGTCAGAATTTCCCGTCCCATGGCCCTTTCCATACCCAAAAGTAATTATTTATTAACAAACTTGTTCTCGTCTTGATATAGCTGAAATATTGCTGAGTAGACGTTAAACAATATTCAATCAATCACGCATCTGTCTATAACCCACATTGTGACTCGTTCCATGTAGTTCTTGTATGATGGCTCGTACGATATCTACCAGTGATGATTGTCTGCCACGCCTTGACAACCCCATTCTTCTTGAAATACGATGTATCTGACGCGCACTTATTGCTATGTGATGTCTGTAAGTCAGAAACCCTATAATTTCTGTAATCTTATAACCAGCATGGTAGTATACAGCAATTAGGTCATCACGCGTTAAAACAGTATTTTCCAGTAGAAGTTGTAAAAGATTTGGTGATTCAGCCATAGTACACTCAAATCTACAACAGTAAAAAAAACTTCATTTTTGTGCAACATTTAATAAATCCAACAGATTGACACTACAGATAACACATTTGTTCAACACATCTAAAGAGACTTTCATGCTACTGCTGTATATTTGCTTCTAATCCACTCAGTGGTTCTATAGCTAAAAGATGTACTTCCCATACACCACAACATGAACTAAGTTCCGGACACAAAAGTAACATGACAAAATCACCAACTCCATAGGGACGAGAATGCCCGATTTAATTAGGCCAAAAAAAAATGTGTGTCTACTGTAGTCTGCTGAAAAAAATTAGGGTCAGTAGGTCGGGAATCTGTTTTTTGTATTATTATTTTTTTTTCTGGCATCGACAACAAAATCCGGAAAAATTTCGGGACATTCCCAAGTCCGGTCCGAAATTAACCTTACAAACCAAAAGTCTCGCCATTAGCATTCTGTTTTTTAGTAGTCTCGATCACCCAGACTCTTGACTTTACAAAGTAGAGTCTGGGTTCACTCCAATACAAAGTTGGCTTTGCCAGATAATGGGCATAGTGATTTGATTGGTCAAGAGAGACACACCTCCTACTAAAACTATAGTACAGTAGCGCCACCTTTCGGTTACAAATATTTACACGTGGTACTCCAGACGCAATGTTAAAGGCGTATGGATGATCGAGACTAGTTTTTTTAGAAGAAACTTCGGCATATTTCTTAGATTTTTATCTATTTGAATGTCTTTTGAACCAAATAAAAAGTTTCATGTCTATTTCATTGACTTTCCGTGCCAGCGAAAGCATGTCACAAGATAATTTTTATATTATCAATTTACAGATGTCTACAAAATAGGGTCGATTGATTTGATAATAACTTTTTTGGAGATTCAATAAAAAGTTCTAGGGTCGGCATGTGGAGTTGGTAAAACAATTCCCCATGGTAGAGATGTATGCTCTTTATTTTTCTTAGATATGGTGTACTTGTACATGAGATAATATCTCATGTGTACACTTTGTTCAATTACTATTATCTAAATTTATGCAAATTCTAAACCGAAGGATTAACTCCCTCCATCGTAGTTTTGTCCTTAGCTATATTTATATTACTGATTATTCGGATTTCGTTTGGTTTTAAGCATTTTAAAGATTTTTTGAAATTATGGATTTCCTTTGTTTGGGTTCTAGTCCTGCTGATGAGGAATTAATTTCCGAAATGGCCATACAGCTCGTTAAAATTATGGCAAGTGGAGTTAACATATGTGTTACGATCTCATGTTCATTTACTCCATATCCTTTCGTAAAATATCTGAAAAATAGGGTCTGTCGGACTACTGTAAACACACATATTTTCGGGGCCTTATCTCATTCAATGTTTAGATAAGGACTAACTAATATTAATACAAAGTACATAATCTTTGGTATATTTAAAATTATTGTGTACAATATTTTAAAGGTCCGTCAAGTCAATTAGCTACTATGTTTCTAAAAATATATGAATTATATTTAGTCACTATTTGTTGCTATTATTATTATTATTATCAAAAGACGGGTATTCGGATTTTCTTCAAAATTATAATGCAGGATACATGTAGGTAGATCTTGCCATTCTGGTTCAGTTTTTCCAATCAAGATTTTGGATATCTGCACGCGTTTTTGAGTAGTAAGCAAAAAAAAAAAAATGAAATTTACCCCATTGTTTTATTTTTAGCGGCAGCGGCCATGATGTTCGCTCCTTGGACTGATCAGTGGAAACAATTTTGAAACAACATACCCTAGTAATGCTTCAGAGTAAATTTGGTTCCAATTGACCCAGTGATTTCAGAGATGTTTGAAATTGTTGATTGAAGGAGGACAGACGACAAACGCATAGTGATTGCAGAAGCTCACATGGCCTTTAAGGCCAGCACTACATGAAATCTTCGATTTACAAAGGTGTGTAAACGTTTATTACGCGTATGCAAATGTTAGAATTTGCATATATTTAAAAACCTTTACATAACTTTGCATTTATTAGACTTCGCTTTACGTTAAGTAAAGTATGTTTTATTGATCTATATAATCCTACGGACAGTTTTTAGAGACCGCGGGTTACAGAAACTGATGTTACGTTTGTAGAGGATAAACAATACTTATGCTTCCAATATATTTCGACATTGTTCAAATCTAACGCAAATGCATCTGTTTGTATGGGTATTTAATAAGAAATATATGCCATTTGTTTCCATACATCTCAAATTATACCCAAAGTATTGTATTTGACATGGTTCTTAAATGTTTTAATTTGCCAGACATTTATCTCTTCAGCAAATATTAGACAGAGGAAACGGTTTGTGGTGTATGGTAAATCATCATCTTTTCGTACTATTTCCAAACCTTCTGAAATTGCAGTTTTACAAAATTTTATAATGGTAATGATATATATGATACATAGAGATGTTTAGGCGCGTTATAAAATTTAACTTCCACGAACGATTTGCAGAAGGTGTAAATGAAAGGCAAAGTTATTGATTTAGACGTGGGTGCAAAGAAGCAAATATAAGGAATTACTTGATACAGAAAGAGTTCGTAAAACTTTAACTTCCACAAAGCTTTACCAGCCCTCTCAAATGTAGAGAGATATGTGTGTTTGTAATTTCTTTAATGGGGCAGTAGTAATGGTGCTACAAGTCAAAATTTGTATACCATTGCAAATTGAAATATTTGCATACCTTTGCTATGCTATCCATTTATATATGGATTATACTTGGTGCACTTCTTTGCACACCTTTATAGGTGTGATCAAATGGTTTTTACATATATTGTAATTTATTCCTTTATTATACAAAAATAATTGTACAAAATAGCCTTCCTCGTCTATTGTCATCGAAAAACCGCGATTCACCGCGAGCCGTTGGTCCGAAACAAATTACAACCGGCCGTATGCACTAAAAAGGGAATCCATACAAATAAAGGACTTCGGATGGAACATAATTTACGATCTCTGTACTGTCCTCATTCAATAGTAGGAAATTGCCGTGTTTTCAATCAAAATTGGAGGAGAAAAAAATCGACATGCAAATATCACGTTACTGTGAATACAATTTCAATTCCTTTAAACGCAGTAAAACATAAACTAAAGTGTTTGTCGTCCCTAGCTTGGAAAAGGGGAACATTTTACACTTTACGAAAATTAAATTTCTTAAAGGTAATTCCAGCCAAAACAGTATCAACTACAAAACATGTATGTATTATAAGTCGAAAAAGTAACCGGTTTTCTTATTAAACATTTTGAAGCGACATCTGACAGACTGTAATCGATTTCCTGATCAAATATTTGAAAGACTATTCAGTTTATATACACATTCGACTACGAAAATCCGTTCTTATAAATTTGTGTATATTAATCCTTATTGTAATCCTTTTTTCTTGGGACCGTCTCATCAAGGCGAATGTCCGTTACGAAATGGCGAAAGTTACATGAAATGATGCCCAGCTGCATACATACAAGCAGCCAATGAACGAGGCTGAGGAGTGGCTTACCGACATGAAAAAAATTTGAGGAACACATACATTTTAACTGCATGAAAGCTAAAAAATTCAACGAGTACAAAATATGTGATAAGATCATGATACTTGTATGATAATTAAATTAGTACATTGCGTGAGAATAATTAGTACAAAGAGAAATGGAACACTGAAAAATTACAAAAAAAAAAAAAAAAAAAAAAAAAAAAAAAAGGCTGCCAAAATAAATCAGTCGTTATGACGTAATGAAATTTTTGAACAGGTGTATATTTCATGTTTTTGAAATACTCGTTTATAATAATCAGATAATATAACGGCAAACGAATACCGAAGCAAGAACGAGGGAGGGGGAATTCTAAAATCATAAATCCAAAATAATGGCAATTCACATCCAACACGAATAAAGGCAGTATGACAACGACCAAACAAATAAACCAAGAACGCCACATAACTAAAGCACTAGCAGTATGAACCCTACAAAAACTGAGGTATGATCAGGTGCTCCGGAAGGGTAACCATGATCTGTTCCACGCGTGGTACCCGTCAACACTGCCAGTGAAAAGTCCGATTTTGTAACAGTCAGTGTTTGTCAGTCCGGTAATAAACTTTGAATCTACCCAAGGATATCTATTCTCATTTGTGAAACAGAAACATTGTAACGGTCTGTTAGATCGTGCTGGAGATGTGTTTGAATATTACTGCTCAAAAACGGAAAGTTCACTATTGGAAAGTCATTAGGAAGTTATATGAATAATAAGCAGATAGACAGAACACTATGACAAAACAGTCTCATAAAATTTTATTTCTTCACTGGGTCACAGTATATACCACAGAATTGTGGATTTTTGTTGATAACTTTTCTTAACATTTATATGGAAAATGTGTTGGTACCTTTTTGTTTTAAGATTCTAACTCCCGCGTCGCACTTCGAATCTATTGATAAGTTTTCCAAAATATATGATCAGTCATTCTGTACAGTTATTGAATTGTGTATTTATCCATTATGAAAAGGGTGCTAGTTCTTCTTTATTTATTGCTTATTTATATACATTTCTTCAACCCTATTAAGCTGGATAATGTTTAGGTAAATGTAATGTTCAAATATCAAAAACCGTACCTAAACATTATCCTGAACCGGGACAAAACGTTATCCAATGTTACTTAAAATAAGAGATTTGTTTACATTTTTCTCGACTGGGCTAAACATTATCCAACCGGACTAAACCAATTATACGCGAACTCTCCTTACCTAAAATGTTGGCCGAGAATTCATCTTAATAGGGTTGTTCTTCTTTATTTTCATTTCTTATTTTCACTTTCACGATGTATAGAAATAACGAAAATAAAGAATACGAAATAAAAGTTCTTGGGAAGCTTGTGAATTGCTAAAAGAAATAGCAACACACATATTATGATTAATTGAATAAAACTTGTCAAAAGAAAGATCTTTGAAAATTTTCGTCAGATTTAAACTTTAAACTGTTAACTTGTGTGTTTTATTTCTTTTAAAACGATTTGAACAATGTCATTGTAGAGTTGTTTTCTCTCAAAAATGTATGAAACTTTTGTCCGCAAACAACTTTATATCTTGTCATTTTATCATTGCATAATTATATTTTATCCAGTCCATATCTCTTTATCATAATGTTGTGAAAAATAATAAAACAATAAACCCATCTATATTTACAAGAAAAATTAATGCCGCATGTACTGTCTACTTAAAATTTACTTGAAATATTGTTGCCGTTATCCAATTCTGTCTCTTTAATTGGAGGGATGTACATGTATATGTGAATTTATATGGGTTTTTAATCGAAAATAAAATTTGAAAGTGAATTTATGTACAATCACATCTCATGAGATATAGGTGACAAATAACAAAATACCGAAGTTACTGTAAATTTTGTTTCCGCATTACGTATTTCGACATGTATATGGAAGTCCATAAACCGAAGTACGTGTAAAAACTGATACATAAAAAATAACCAATAAGATCTAATATCAAAGCCAATAGTGATTTATTAAATTCTTATACGAAGTGTCCATTTTTCCGGCTAGTCGGAAGAATAGACCAAAAAGTCTATTTTACGGCAGTTGACAGGGATTTGTTTTAAAAATAATTTGTTTTTTGATAATTTGATAGCATTTGAATATAAAATATTATTATATAAATCATCTATTTGTTATTTCTGTGAAATGATAGTTAGTTAAATGTATTGTAAAGCCGTTTGAAATTGATAAATGCGAAAATAATTTGTTGGAGAATGGCCGGAAAAATAGACATTTTTCTATATACTATTTTTTATATATATAATATTTCTATATATTATTTTTCTATAGACATTTTTCTACATACTGTTTTCAGAGCTGTCCGGTAAATAGACAAAATTGACTGTCTATTTTTCCGGCCATTCAAATTAAGATAAAAATTAATAGTTGCAATATCGCAAAAATGATCATAGAAAAAGGAAAACCATGTAAAGATAAATCAATATTAAGATTGATGGTTCTTGAAAAGGAAAAATGTATTTGGAATAATTTGTACATTTTATGTTTTTGCCGGAAGAATAGACCTTGTTGCCTATTTTTCATGCCAGCCGGAACACTTACATAGTACGCATCGTCTTGAATGTTAGCGAACACAGTGCAGAAAAAACCTCTATTGCTGAATTGTTTATTCCATTTTCTTCAAAATATTACAACTTTATATATTTAAAAAGATGCACATCTTGCCATGGGTAATTCGTTTTGCCTTATATACATGTGAGTTTTACTCTATGGCTCTTTGGCGTGTTGCTCTTTTAATTATGTATGTTACGGTTTCAAAGAGACGATGTTTTAGTTTTAAATGTATTGATCATGGTGTTACTATGGGTAATGAATACTGGTCAAAAAGCAACGAATTGCTTTCGTGGGACCAACGAAGTGTTATATTATTATTGTCAATATATTCTTTTCTATGGCAAGTTAATACTAGAAATTAAATGATTAGTTTGCTTATGAATACATAGAGATCTTGTCACTTAAATATTAAAATTGTAATTTATTTGCGTTCTTCACGACAACTTATGCATCTCAACTCCAGATTCCTGCTAGGTAGGTATAAAGAGCTGATAAAAAATGTATAAATCTAGGTTAAAATTATGTTAAGAACCAGAAACTTGTCATGATTAGTTTCAATTTCACAAAACTTGTGTATCTTTCCTAGTAAAGACTTTTGCAAATTTGACCATTTTGCGCCTGGCTTTTATCACCTATAGACATTAAATTAAAATTTCAAACCCTAGTCTTTAATGTCTCTTCTTTCATTTACATCCACAAAGAGCAAGGAAGAGTAGAATACCGACGTCCGAGTCTCACAAATGATTCAACAGAAGGCTTAATTCCCTGCCCCTACCAATATTTCCCCTTTTTCTTGTAGCAATCCAAACTAGTTGTTCCGGTTGTCCCTTCCACCTTTGTTTCTTTCTTTTTTATTTAATAATTTATTCTCGTCCCGATATAGCTGAAATATTGTTCACTGGACGTAAAACTAATCAATCAATTGATTGTTCATTAGATCAAATAATGAAAAATAGAAGGACATAAAAAATACTAAATGCATAGAACAAATATTAAGCAGAAATACACAAATTTAATGAACAACGAGCAAGCATAATCGAAGGGATGAAGATTACCCGAATACATCGAACAGAAAAAATGCTCTCTGCTTCGTACCGTATATAGTGCAACTCCATAGACATAGACGTTGGTTTACAATATGTTGAAAGAGCAAACTGATGACAAAATACAAATATACATTTTGAAAACTCTTCATCCCAAACGTATATGGAATTAAATTGTGTGCTTGATGCAGGAAGCTATCTTACTAACTTTCATAAACTTTCCCATTATTTGTGTGTTATGTGTTATAACGCAAAATAAGGCAAAAATAAAAAAAAAACAGCCTCGCGAGAGTCGAAATCGATTAAAAAGAGTGATATGGTATTTAATGTGTATTTGGAAATATGAGAGAATGTGTAACTTATTTAATAATGCAAGTATGGAAACTCAACGTTTTGCCATAAACTAAAACTTATCGTGGAGCTAATGAAAGTTTTGGAATATTGTCGAACTCGTCCGTCTCACCATCCGTCTGTCTATTGGTCATGTTAACTCCTTCATTTTTGAATTTTAAGTTTTATTTTGTTATAAAAGCATTGTTGCATATATGCTATAGACTTTGGCACGCGACGCGATTTCCTCCTACGTTATTTGATGTAGAAAAAAGTGTATAGTCTGTATATGTGCAATAAGCTAGTACCAGAATAGGAAGCAGGACTAGATTCTTGACCAATTCAATAAAAAAAAAACCAGGATATATAATAATAGCTACAAAATATTTATAAATAACTGCGTATCATTGTTAAATAAAGGATCTCTCTCTCGAAAGTCTTATATGCGGATATCTTCAGTCGCAAGTTTCTTCGGTGACGGTCGAAAGAAAGTTCAGAAAATATATGAAACTAAAGAGTATCTTTTCTAAGATGATATTGTTTCGAAGTGAAGACACAAAATATGGTAATTGTAATCTTTTATCCACTTGCAGAAAAAAAACTGACAGACGATTTTTGATTAAAAAACGGATTGACGTACGAGTAACTCGCACGACTATCTGTTATCCTTTGGCTCATCTTTTTCGGACTGATAGGCCAATTGAGAAATCGGACCTTCGTTCTAACAGAATCTAGATAACTACAATCGGACTGTCTTCTCTTTGGATTAAAACATTCTGTCCCGAAATTCTGAGTCGTTGTCATTACATAATCTGTAATTTGTAAATTTGGGATATTGTTACCTGGCAATAAAAAAAAATAGCCGACCATTTTTAGTTTGATACATCTGAATTACAAAAAATGAAGTAGAGAAAATAGAGAAAATAGAGAAAATAGAACATGTTAAGTGTGATTTTGTTAGTCTTAAAATACAGAAAATTCATTTCTTTATAGATATATTATACACAACTGTATCATGTTGGGGAATTAAAAAAAAAACAAAAACCCTATTTGTTAAAAAATATACAAACTGTTGGTATTTTTTATTGAATACTATATGTGAGGATATGGAGTAAATGCAAATAAGATTGCAAATTACATATAAACGCATACTGAAGATAATTTGAATTGGCTGGATGACAATTTCGGCAACTTTAATTGCTTCATCAGCAGCACTACGACTAAACTAGAGGGAAATCTGACAAAAAAATCGTTGAACCTAAATGATCTTAAGAATCAATGAAAATCAAAGAACCATATAAAGTTAAACACAAGGATATGATGTAGGGAGAGTATTCTCATTCTTCCTACAAATACCTTTTTTAGATAGTTAATTTCACATAAATAAGATATACATACATGTATGAAGTTAATTGAGGAGAAAATCTTTTTTCAATAAAGAAAGATTTTTCGAAAGTTTAATTTAAAGGTTTCTAATCAATGTATCCGTTCCTTTTTAGGTCTAGTTTACAACAGAATAGAAATTGAGATTCCTCTCCGACTATAATGATACACCATAAATTATGTCATTTACTGTATGATTCGCTAGAAAGCTTTCGTCGGATTTTTATACTATATCTTCTTTTCTTTTTTTGCTAGTAAATATTGTTATGGTCGATGTCCTATTTGAAAGCTATATAACACATCTGGATATGGGATGTTGTCTCCTTGACATTTACCCCATTTCTTTTCTTTTTTCATACATTTATGTAGCAACACGTTTGTCCAGCATGGTCTTACTGATAACCGAAAATGGATGTCGTAACATCTTACCGGGGATAATTAACCTATATACTATAAACAATCTAGTTTTCCATGTATGGAAATTTTACTTAACAAGGAGAAAAAAATCAATGTAAATTGTTTCCTTTTTTAATACTATGTAGGCATTTGCTTAAAGCTTGTATGTTTTGCATGCGGCAGAATGCCGCGAAAAAATTGCCATAAAATCGTTCTTTTTAGAGAAAGTCAAAAGGTGGCAGGCCTGGTAATGACAATTACTAAAACTTCCCATGCATCAAGTAAATGTAACGTCATATTATATAAACGAATTTAACATAACGTAACGTCAGTACTTTCCTTTCCATAAGTTGAGTATCAGAATTTCAGCTCTTATGCTGACGGGATCAGTAACCAAGTGGATAGAAAATCTTATATGAATCCTTCAAGATTTCATGTTTGTCTATGATACGCGTATCTAATGCTCCTTGGTTCAATATCAGGTTTAACGTATGATAAAATATCATTTCAAACATGAACACAATTCTGAGAACTGAAGCATACTCGAAACTTTCCTCGGAAATATCTATATTTGGACAACTAAAATACTTTAATTAATAAAGTGCAAATGAAAGACAATTTACAGTTCATAGATTCATCACTATCAGATTAGGAAATAAGCAAAATGTCATTTACGTACAAAACAAACGTGCCGAGACAAAACTCAATTCTAAGGTCAATACACTTTTACAATCGTATGGAAAGTCGTCCTTCATACAGGATGCCAATAAAAATCCTACGCATGACCAAAGAATGTCGTTTGGCATTGGGTAAAAGTCTGAGAATTTTCAGCAGTTGATTTTGACCAGATATCATCCACATCATTCAATGTAAAGAGTTCAAGTAACATCACAAAATCTCTACATTATCGGATGTTTTGAAAATCATATTTCATGATGGTAGGGGAAGTCCATTCTTGGAAAGAAAACCATCTGCCGTGTAAGCATTTAATGGTCGTATTTCGCTATTTTCAAGATCATACATGGAATGTTCTTACAAATATATATAGGGATAATCTTTCTTTTTTCTTGAAATAAAAAGTTTTTCCCGAAGACTATAAAAAAAAAAAACTCAACGATTAATAACACCATTGAAGTTTAAATTTCTTGTTGAAAGACTCTGAAGAATTTTTTATTGAAAGCTTGCCAATATCATCGCAGAATAACTAAAGAGAGCATGTACACAATTTGTAACTTGCTCGAATAAAAGAGGAAAAGTGTTATATTATTGAGAATTTTCACCTACTTCATCAAATTACAGACAGCTTAACGTTCAAACAAATGTAAGTTGAATTTCGTGGTATGCATTGTACTATAATCATATTTGCAAGTCGGCATGGTATATATTTTAATGTTTTTGTTTTGTTTGTTTGTTTTTTTTATTTATATGTGACAGCATTACTTATGTATTTGTGCCATACATGGATTTTCATGCCTCTGTTGATTGTTCACTATTTCCCTGTTAGTCCCCGAGGGTATTCACCAGCCCAGTCGTCAGTACTTCGGTGCTGACCCGAAAGCCGATTATATTTGAAACCTTACAATATCTAAATTTTTGTAAATTTTGTGGAAAACTAAGGAGTATCTCCCTCACGAAAAGCTCTGTCCTTAGCTGATGCTGGCTTTATATTTAGATCATATTGGTTGTTTGTTTTCTATCAGTTTTTACATATCTTTGAGTTTATGGTCTTCCAAACGTTTAGATTTCATCTGCACTGAAGAGACATAAGTTGTGGAAATCCGCATATGCAGAAATTAAATTCACAGTAACTTCGGTATTGAGTTATTCCCTTCATCTGTCAAAATCACGTTGTGAAGTAAAACATACACAACGCAGACGGTTCTAGAAAAAGCCGATTATCTTTTGACCAGTTATTCGAAATGTCCTAAGATAGTTGGGGCATATTACTTATCAATGGATGTCTTTAAGAACTCGGAAGTTATATCCGGCAGATGAGGTGTTGAATGCCTATTTACATCTACTTGCGACGCAGCACATTGAAACAGTTCACATTGAGAGTTTTGAACAATGAACAACAAGTGCATGAGATCCTCATAGAGAAAAAAAATCCAGTGGTGTAACTACATAGTTGGAGCACTTAGAGGAGCCAACCATATTGAGAGTGTCTGACGTTTTTTTTTTAAATAATCAACATGAATTGAAATTATCGTATAGAAATAATTCAAATGGTATTGCTGCATAATTTGAGCTCTTCAGAGCAGCCAAAGCATTGGACATTAATAGTAATTTTGCCAAAATGAAAGAAAACTTTGTATTGCAATTCTCTGATTCTCACAAATAGAGGATTTTCATAGTTGGTAATTTTTTTTAAAGGATAGATAAGAATTCATAGGATATAGAGTTCTGCCTACTGGTACATGGGAAATCAAAAGTTTTCTGCATTAGAAACACCAAGAAAGCCAACCTTGTGGAACCTTTGTTTTAAAGGTGGCAGAATGTTTCCTGTTATGAAATGTGTGCAGTTCCAGGTGACACCCGTGGATTTATTTAACTACAGAAAACACAACGAAAGTATTCTGCTGGCAACAACTGATAGTAGAACGACTGAAATTGATATGGACAATGAATCAAGTTATAGTGGGGGCGAATCATATTCATTTATCTGTTATATTATTTAATTTTATTAGAATACGTACATTTATATTTTTACATCGTTATATTTACTGGGTATTCTCCTTTGCTATTCAGTTAGTAACTTAAGAGATACTTAGTACATGTTGTGAGTCAAGTAATTTGTTTCTTAGGAATATATATTTTAACTAAATATTCATCTTATTACGAAATTACACTGAAGGACGAGAGTCATCAATTTAAAATGAAATGCACGTAAAAAAAAGGGAAAAAAAGTAAAAAGGTGGAAAGGACAACCTAGGTGCAATTGGAAAAGGAGGAAAGTGGGTAGGGGCAGGAAATTTAGATTACTTTGTGACATCCAGTGCGTCTTCTCTCCTCAGTGAAATATAGAAGAGGTCTTTACACTGGATGTAACTTGGGTTTTGCTACAATGGTTCGCGGTCAGGCTTTTCGTATTATAACTTGAAAATCCCATGCAGACAGAGAATCCCCCATCCACGAGCTGGGAACGCACCTGGCAGCTCTGTATCCGGAGCCCCTGAATTTTCTTTAAAAAATTAATAAAGACTCTGAAAATAATGAACTAAGTGATGAATCAGTAATTTGTATTGTTTTATATCTTTTTGCTTAAAAACAATGTATTCTGTATTTTGAAGTGACTGAAAAATAATTTATTTTGGAAAATAAAATTTCCAGTCACTGTTGTATGGATAGTATGATACACTAGATGTGATAACTCAACAAGGAGTAAAAATCAATATAAATTGTTTCCTTTTTTAATACTATGCAGGCATTTGCTTAATGCTTGTATGTTTTGCATGCGGCAGAATGCGGCGAAAAAATTGCCATAAAATCGTTCTTTTTAGAGAAAGTCAAAAGTTGGCAGGCCTGGTAATGACGATCACTAAAAACGCCCGTGTATCAAGAAAAATAACGTCATATTATTTAAATGAATTTAACATAACGTAACGTCAGTACGTTCCTTTCCATAAGTTAAGTATTAGAATTTCAGCTCTTATGCTGACGGAGTCAGTAACCAAGTGGATAAAAAATCTTATATGAATCCTTCAAGATTTCATGTTTGTTTATGCTACGTGTTTCTAATGCTCTTTGGTTCAATATCAAGTTTAACGTATGATAAAATATCATTTTAAGCATGAACACAATTCTGAGAACTGAAGCATACTCGAAACTTTCCTCGGAAATATCTATATTTGGACAACTAAAATACTTTAATTAATAAAGTGCAAATGAAAGACAATTTACTGTTCATAGATTCATCACTATCAGATTAGGAAATAAGCAAAACGTCATTTACGTACAAAACAAACGTGCCGAGACAAAACTCAATTCTAAGGTCAATACACTTTTACAATCGTTGGGAAAGTCGTCCTTCATACAGGATGCCAATATCATACGCATTTTGAAAATCAAATTCATGATGGTAGGGAAATTCAATTCTTGGAAAGAAAACCATCTGCCGTGTAAGCATTTTCAAGATCATACATGGAATGCTCTTACAAATATATATAGGGATAATCTGTTTTTTTTTAAATAAAAAGTTTCTCTCGAAGACTATAAAAAAATCAACGACGAGAAATACCATTGAAGTTTAAATTTCATGTTGAAAGACGCTGATGAATTTTTTTATTGAAAGCTTGCCAATATCATCGCAGAACAACATAAGGGAGCATGTACACAATTTGTAACTTGCTCTAATAATTGAGGAAAAGTGTTCTATTATTGAGAATTTTCGCCTACTTCATCAAATTACCGACAGCTTAACGGTCAAACAAATGTACGTTAAATTTCGTGGTATGCATTGTACTTTAATCATATTTGCAAGTCGGCATGGTATATATTTTAATGTTTTTGTTTAATTTGTTTGTTTTTTATTTAAATGCGGTAGCATTACTTATGTATTTGTGCCATACAGGCATTTGCAAATCTCAGGTGATTGTTCATTATATTTTCCTTCTTCTGTCAAAATCACAGGCCAAATGGGATCTGCAAATAAATAATAAACTGCATGGAATACAGTCAGACGTCGGTTAACAGGTCGGTTCCTGTGGTCGAAACCGTAGGTAACAGGTAGTGTTGACCCGGTGTCGTATTGGACACAATAGAACAACACATAGTTTTATTCTCAACAGTGATGATCGCCCTGAATGTATTCCATGCAATTGTCCTTATACAATTCAACATGTTTTAATTGAATGAGTAGATGTTGCCGATACCAGGCGTGATTTTTATTCTGTTGATTGTCTTAAAGACCTATTTACAAATGTCGCTGGCGACAAAATCGTTCAATTTTTAAAAGCAATCAATTTGTTTACTCAGATTTAAATGGGTCAATTTTAGACAAGTTTCTAATTTCTAATATTGTTACTTTTAAACAAAAATTTCTTCTGATATGTTTTTTTAACATTTTACATATATATAAAGCTATATGGTTTTATACAGATATTTTATGTATTTATTAAAATTGTTCAGTATATTTAACAGTTCTCGCCACAATATAGCTGAAATATTGCTGAAGTTGGCGTAAAACATCAATGTCCTAAGATAGTTGGGGTATATTCCTTATCAATGCATGTCTTTAAGAGCTCGGAAGTTATATCTGGCAGATCAGGTGTCGAATGACTATTTACATCTACTGGCGACGCAGCACCCAGAAACAGTTCACATTGAGAGTGTATAACGTTTTTCTTTTAACAATGAACAACAAGTGCATGAAATCCTCATAGAGTGGTGCAACTACATAGTTGGAGCACTTAGAGCTGCAAACCATATTGAGAGTGGCTATCGTTTTTATGCCCCCGTGAATCGAAGATTCAGGTGGCATATAGTTTTTGGTCTGTTTGTC